>JALPQI010002455.1:0-96786 GCA_025490895.1 Thaumatotibia leucotreta
ACTGCCAACACTGATATAAACTCATCCAATGCATTTTTTGTGACATTGTCTCTTTCTTTGCACTTATCCTCCACTTGAATGACATGGTCAGTCATTGTTTTCCAATCTGAGGCAGCTATACGCGCGAACTTCTTTCTTCTCCATCTCGCATAACTTTTCTGCCGTATTTTTGACGGCGTTAACTAATATTTTAAAGACAAACGGGTCTTAATCGCGTAAACTTACGTTTAATTATATCCTGACGTTTCGGGCATCAAACGAATAAGTCTGCTGTGGCCGAGCATTTGTTGGAGTCCGGACCTAACCACTGGATTGAGCTCCATAACCCGAAAGTCCTCTCAACCGAGCGTATACATCATAGCCGAAAAGTACGTGAAGCTATTGAAATTAAGAAACATCGGAATTTTAATCAAAATGAGGGGCAAGGAATCTCATCCGCGTGGAATCCCGTGATTTACAAATGTAAGCGTGGTGAAACATCCATTTTAAAGCCATTGGATGTTGTGAGTGTTGTGTGTAGGCCTAGTGACAACCCTAGCCTAGAAGTGAATAATCAAGATCAAGTGCGGGTAGTTCGAAAAACCCGCGCAGCTCGAAGGTGTTGATACATTCTCTCGCCAGTCTGCCTGCGACCACGGGTGTAACGTCATGCCCGAAACGTCAGGATATAATTAAACGTAAGTTTACGCGATTAAGACCCGTTTGTCTTTAAAATATGAGTGATAATCGTGAAAGTTTAAATCAATATATGGCGTTAACTAACTCCTTCAACATCTCCCAGTCCTACTGGTAAAAAAATAAAATAAATTACCATATTATATTAACCTAACATAACTACAAACGCAGATTTATTATAGCCGATAGTATATTAAATAATGAGTACGAGAAAATTTATTGAATAAAGGTAAGTATCAAAATTACATTTCGTGCTCATCTAGAAACACCAATATCGTGTGTAAACACTCTTGTTTTTCCTTATAAGCGATGTTTCTCTTTTCTTGATTTTCTTTATATTTACTTATTATAGTATGCAGCAGCTTACGGACATTACTTATTCATAGTTTTTTTCATCATAAACACCTTAAAACGTTGTAATTGTGGAAAGCAAACAATGGATGTCAAGTCGAACGTATGACAGAATATCACGTTTGACAATTCAGTTTGTGATGCCATATAAAAAGTTCCGTAATAAACTCATTCTCATCTTTCGTTTGCCAGTCTCTATTAATGTCAGATAAATTATGGCATCCACAGATAAAATATAGGGAAGATTCCGTGTATTAAGACATACCTGAACAAACTATTGTCGTCCTTTACCATCTCAAGATGTATTCCATAAGGAAAAGAGACAAATAAGGTAGCTCTACTTGGTCTTGAATTCTATCAATGACTCCATTTTCTTGAACAATGCTACCAACCTGACTAGATAAAATGTCAGTACTATTAGTGTTGTCCAGTCTTCATCGTATGCTTTTATCGGCAATAATAATATTTCTACCAAATTAGGTAGCGAATACAGTAGGAATAAACCTTATTTCCTACTCAGAATCACGATCTTCTGCGATCCTTAATATGTCATGATTTCTAAATCTACATTTTAGGATAAAAATAAAATCACAAAATTAATGAAATTTTGTCTTTAATTAAAATGTCAAATGTCATAAGATGTGTTCTGTCTAAAACGTATGCCACTAGTTGGCGCCACTTAGCGGTAAGGTCTCAATAAACAATTATCTAGCCTCAAAGAAAAACTAACTAGAAGGTCATTTTATTTTTTTACATAATTTTATTAACTCGTACAAATCTTAGAATTTAGACAAGTTTCTGGACCTGACGCCTCAGTGCTGCCGCCCTGGTGAACGGCATTTCAGAAAACCTTCATTATAACATGTTTTATGGAACTGAAGCATACCTAACAATGGAAAGCATACCTAACAATTTTCGTATGATGGCTTCTTTGTAATTAATCACATGTGTGTCATTATTAAACTAAACTTAATTTACTTTCTGGTTTAAATATATTTATTTTCAAAACTACAATTTATGTACCTACATACATTAAATCTAACTAATCTACTTAACCTAACATATATCTAAGATTGGCCCTTGTGGCACTTTCTGGTTGACATGACATTGGATGATTACCAAATATGGTGGGTACTACGTCAGAATGTAATCACTTATGCGCGTACCCTTGCCTGAAACAACAGCTTAAAAATGTGCGGAGCATATTTTTGAATACTTTTTAGGTAACCAGTCGTCTGCCTTTTTGATATTTATGACCCATAATAGCCTTTGTTCAGTGTCCTGTGGCAACCTGTTGGAAATTAAAAACATCGATTAATTTTCTGAGTTATCAATACATTTATCGATATCATGATCGGTCTCTTAGGTACAACACTATGCGATACAAATATTTGAATCCCACTATTTATAATTACATTACGAAGGCAAATACGAATGGTTAATTCACAAAACTACACACATGTATCCGGCAACAAATATTGAATAAGATTTTCAGTTACTTTTACCTTAATAAGGTTCGAAATCTTAAAATTCAAGTCAAAACTAAATTACCGGTGAAACGTAATGTCTTTATTTTGTTCATTCAGGTAACCCTGGCGGTTTTTACACCCTGGAACCACACAAGTCATCACTTTTATCACATTCCGTGCACTTATCGAACAGAAATATACTTGAAAAGCTTTATTTTAATCACTTTTACTACTTGCGGTTTAGGTGCACTAGTATACCCAAACAAAGATCGTTGACAGGCATTGCCGGCGTCACCCACAGATAATACGAGGGGTGATTCAAAAGTAATGATACTCAGTATGAAAGACACATAAAATGTTTAATAAAATAATTTATTTTTCTACGTAATCTCCTACCAAGTCTACACATTTAGACCACCGTTTCTCCAGGCCACGAATTCCTTTTAAAAAAAAATCATTTTCTTGACCCTCTAAAAATGCCTCCACAGCGACTATTACCTCACCATCATTCGAAAATTTGTTGCCTCTCAGATCTTCCTTCAGCCGTGGAAAGAGATAAAAGTCGCTAGGGGCTAGATCTGGCGAATATGGGGGGTGTTCCAGCAATTCGAACCCTGAATCACGAATGGCAGCCATCGCAACACGGGCCTTGTGGGGCGGTGCGTTGTCCTGGTGAAACAGGATGCCTGCTCGAAGTTTACCCCGCCGCTTTTCTTTAATGGCTTCTCTCAATCTGCGTATTTGGTCAGCGTAGTAGGAACCCGTAATAGTGGTTCCCTTTTCCAGGTATTCGATCATTATGACTCCCTCAGCATCCCAAAACACGGAAGCCATGACCTTACCGGCGGAGCTTGCTACCTTGAATTTCTTCGGTGTAGGGGAAGACGCTCGCTTCCAGGTCATGGATTGCTGTTTGGTCTCAGGATCGAAATGGTGGATCCAAGACTCGTCCATGGTTACAAACCGACGCAAAAATGTTTCGGGGTCAGTTTGATATTTTTCAAGATTAGACTTTGAAATCTCATATCGTATTTTCTTTTGTTCAGCCGTTAACATTCTAGGCACCCAACGAGCGGAGACTTTTTTCATGTGTAGTTCATTAGTTAAAATCCTTTGAATGCTACTAAACGAGATGCCTGTGAGCTCAACTAGATGCCTGATAGTCATTCTTCTATCTGTTAAAACGAGATCATGAATTTTTTTGACATTTTCTTCAGTAAGGGCGACAGATGGGCGGCCTTCGCGATGTTCATCTTGAGTGGATGTTCTTCCCAAGTTAAACTCCTTTGACCAGCGTGCCACTGTGGAATACGGCGGAGCGGACTCCCCCAGTGTTCCCACTAATTCAGCGTGTATATCTTTAGTACACATTTTTTTCAAGCAGAAGTATTTAATAACCGCTCTCACCTCAGTTTTCTCCATTTTTGCGTTATTGTTCCGACTATTCGTAAAGAAACAGCTGCAACTCTCTGACAGATACCGTAAAGCCGGGTTACTTTGGCCCTAGGGGGTAACTTTGGCCCAAAATTAAGTTTATCATAAAACCAAAGCATCGCATAAATTACATGATGTATTGTTATCAGGCGTTTTAGGTATGAATTTTGCATCCCGACACATACGAAAACTGTTAATTTTAAATAAGTCTGCCCGTCTGTCGAACTTTTTGTCTATCACATTTTTACGCGAAAACTGCTTAACCGAATAACACGAGAGCGGCTATGAATATACTTTGAGATATTAGGAACATCATGAAGTAAATAACTAAATAGGATTTAATACAAAAAAAATCTTTAATGGAAGTTAGGTATTTAAAAGTTGCAAAAAGCACAGCATAAAAATGTTATATGCCGATGAAATTCAGGACAAACGTGAGAATTAATCAAAATAAGAAGTATGTGAAAAGACTTTTATGATGGAGTTGTAAATTTATATCATAATAATTATTTTAGTTTGCATTTGTCATTATGATGAAATCTTAATTTTACTGCAATAAAACAAACAATGTGTAAGAGGAAGTGGTGCTATTTTATACGTTATTTGTCTAAACATGTTACTTATTTTCATAATTAATAACCGTTACGCTACAACACGAAAATAAGTCATGGGCCAAAGTAACCCTCCCGAAGATATTACTTTAGCCCAAACTTTACGAAATAGAAAAAACTCTTGGGTATTATTTTATTAAAGAGAAAGTGTGTAAATTACTTGATTACACTCTTAACTTTACTTCTGATTTATTAATTCTAACATAAAGGTGTTGTATTTCAATTAAATCAAATGAGAAGTAAAACACATCATTTTTTGGGACAAAGTAACCCGGCTTTACGGTACATATTTTTTAATTATTTTTTTTAAATTAAGTAAGGAGTCTTTGTGGCCAGTAACGCTATACCTATTTATTTTAATCCGATGCAATAAGTATTCAATTATCATTACTTTTGAATCACCCCTCGTAATAGACTCGGTCTATAAATTTATATGTCTATGATGGCATCCGATTCGAAGCAAATACGAATAAATTACTAAACGGTTTTAGACAAATCTATGAAGAACTGTCGTTATCCAGTTTCCTCTAGGAACAATGACATCTAGCGTTTAGTAATGGCCGATGACTAATCCTTAAGTCTCGTAGACGAAGAAATTTTTATTATTTCAACTCATAGACATATAAATCTATAGACCGAGTCTATATTATCTGTGGGTGACGCCGGCAATGCCTGTCAACGATCTTTGTTTGGGTATACTAGTGCACCTAAACCGCAAATAGTAAAAGTGATAAAAATAAAGCTTTTCATGTATATTTCTGGTCGATAAGTGCACGGAATGTGATAAAAGTGATGACTTGCGTGGTTCCAGGGTGTAAAAACCGCCAGGGTTACCTGAATGAACAAAATAAAGACATTACGTTTCACCGGTAATTTAGTTTCGACTTGAACTTTTAGATTTCGAACCTTATTAAGGTAAAAGTAACTGAAAATCTTATTCAATATTTGTTGCCGGATACATGTGTGTAGTTTTGTGAATTAACCATTCGTATTTGCATTCGTAATGTAATAATAAATAGTGGGATTCAAATATTTGTATCGCATAGTGTTGTACTTAAGAGACCGATCGTGATATCGATAAATGTATTGATAGCCAACTCAGAAAATGAATCGATGTTTTTAATTTCGAACAGGTTTCCACAGGACACTGAACAAAGGCTATTATGGGTCATAAATATCAAAAAGGCAGACGACTGGTGCCCTAAAAAGTATTCAAAAATATGCTCCGCACATTTTAAGCTGTTGTTTCAGGCAAGGGTACGCGCATAAGTGATTATATTCTGACGTAGTGCCCACCATATTTGGTAATCATCCAATGTCATGTCAACCAGAAAGTAAATTAAGTTTAGTTTAATAATGACACTCATGTGATACTTGTGTAGACTGATTAATTATAAAGAAGCCATCATACGAAAATTGTTAGGTATGCTTTAAGGGATGATAAGTTCCGTAAAACATGTTATAATGAGGGTTTTCTGAAATGCCGTTCACCAGGGCGGCAGCACTGAGGCGTCAGGTCCAGAAACTTGTCTAAATTCTTAGAGCACCTATAGTTTCGTGTTTAAATCATTTGTACGAGTTAATAAAATTATTTAAAAAAATAAAAAGACCTTCTAGTTAGTTTTTCTTTGAGGCTAGATAATTGTGTTTTTAGCGGGACCTTACCGCTAAGTGGCGCCAACTAGTGGCATACGTTTTAGACAGAACACTTCTTATGACATTTGACATTTGAATTAAAGAAAATATTTCATTAATTTTGTGATTTTATTTTTATCCTAAAATGTAGATTTAGAAATCAAGACATATTAAGGATCGCAGAAGATCGTGATTCTGAGTAAGAAATAAGGTTTATTCCTACTGTACTCGCTACCTAATTTGGTAAAAATGTAATTATTGCCGATAAAAGCATACGATGAAGACTGGACAACACTAATAGTAATGACATTTTATTTAGTCAGGTTGGTAGCATTGTTCAAGAAAATGGAGTCATTGATATAATTCACGACCAAGTAGAGCTACCTTATTTGTCTCTTTTTCCTTATGGAATACATCTTGAGATGGTAAAGGATGACAATAGTTTGTTCAGGTATGTCTTAATACACGGAATCTTCCCTATATTTTATCTGTGGATGCCATAATTTATCTGACATTAATAGAGACTGGCAAACGAAAGATGAGAATAAAAATAATAATAATAATAATAATAAAAAAAAAAAAAAAAAAAAAAAAAAAAAAAAAAAAAAAAAAAAAAAAACCGCTGTGACACCTGACAGACGTGTTTGCATAACAAATTTGTTAATATTTTACTTTTATACGCGTTTTATACTTAAAAATGGCAATAAAACTGTTTCAATTAGTCAACAATAACTCCAATTATGTGGAAATGTGAAATAATGCGGAAACAGGCAAATATTTCCAAATGACGACTTTGACATTTAAGGCCACGGCCGATCAATAACACGGCAAGACGCGTCCACACAAGTTATTATGCAGACGAGGAGTCGAACACGAGCGGAGACTACCAGCGCACGACCTCCACCTTCGCCCGCCTCGTCCAGCTCTCCGTCCACAGCGTCGTCGGGCGATGAATTCGCTACAGCGCCCGACACAGGCGGATCCAGTGACGAGAGCGGGCCGCCGCCGCCGCCGCCACGACCACCTGCGCGACGAGGGCGACCACCGCTGCCGGCACGCTTGGGGCCCGCGGGACATCCTGCCCCGCCCACGGCTCCCGCTGCCGGTGGTGTAGTGCGTCGCATGCGATGGACTCAGACGATGAATGAGAATTGCATGCGCGCCTACTACGAGGCTACAGAGGGGGGAACCCGACTAACCGCGTACCGTTCTAGGATTCTGCCTCTGTTTCAGGCCCTTGAACCCGCCATCGCCGTATCGGAGCAACGACTAGCGGATCAGGTGCGGGTCATTCTACGTTCTAAACGTTTGGATGACTCGACACTTGATCGGCTTCGCCTGCAGGCTCTCTCGACTCGCGCAGCTTCTACCTCGGCGCGGGACCAGCCCGCCACGTCGCCGGATCCGGCGCCGACACCCGACTTGGCACCGGGGGCGCCGCGGGTTGATCCCAGTGCCGATGAGGAGTATTTTGCGAGTCAGAGTGTAAGTACTGCAACTGATGAGCATCTGAGGAGGACTTTGGAAGAGGCGATTATGGAATATCGCTCCACACCCAATTCTAGGCCACGGTTACCACGCTTGCCCATGAATAGACGCAATCTAGCGTTAATGGGAGCCCTAAACGCTTTACTGGAGCCGTACATACAGTCCAGTAAAGATTTGGACGATACGCACTCGATCATGTACTGTGGGGCCATCGCGGCGTGCCGTGTTGCTCGAGTCAAGTTTCCGGACGCTGACCGTGCACCTAGGACCACCGCGGGTGTCCCCGCATGGCAAGTACGGATCGAGCGTCGTATCGACTCGTTTAGGACCCTCATTGCAAAGCTGATCTGCTTCAGGGGGGGCAATAACCGCCCCCGAGTAATGCGCTTTGTGAACCAGGCGTTCGCGGGAACGGGCATCATGCCCTGCGACTACATGACCAACCTCACAGAGCGCATTGACTTTCTGAAGCAGAAAGTTTATGCATGGGCAAGCCGTATCCGCCGCTACAGAGAGCGTGTGGATCGATTTCAACAGAACCGCCTCTTCCAAAGTGACCAAAGGAAGTTATACCGAAGGTGGGAGGGAACCGATCATCATTTGTCCGACGCGCATCTACCGGATACTACTGCCATGACTGATTTCTGGCGTAGCATCTGGTCGGTGCCCGTCGGACACATCGAGGGCGATTGGATGAACGTTGTTGAGCGTGAGTGCGAGAGCATCGAACCTATGGAGGCAGTTGTCATCAGCCCCGATGACGTAACTTGTGCCATCCGCCCTGCCCAGAACTGGAAAAGTCCTGGACCGGACGGATTGCACAACTTCTGGCTAAAATGGTTTCGGTGCTCCCACTCGCGATTAGCAGCGCAATTCCAACAAGCCCTTGAGCTTGGTTCCCTGCCTCCTTCCTTAACAACAGGTGTAACCTTCCTGCTCTACAAGTCCGGTGGTACCACGGAACCGAAAAACTACCGACCCATCACGTGCTTGCCTACACTATACAAGCTCCTTACATCCATTTTGAGAGCAAAAATTAACACGCACATTGTTGCAAACAATGTTCTGGCCTCTGCTCAAAATGGATGTAGGGTTGGGTCCCGTGGTACTAAAGAGCTCCTCCTCATCGACATGACCATTTGCCAGCAAGTCCGGCGTAACAAAGGGGCCCTCTCCGCCGCTTGGATTGACTACAAGAAGACCTATGATTCGGTGCCTCATTCATGGTTGGAAAGGGTCTTGGAGCTGTATAAAGTTGATGCAGCTTTAAGATCCTTTCTCGGCGCGTGTATGAGGCAGTGGACCACGGTCCTTCGTCAGCCAGGAGGCGGAGATGACCCCTCTGGCCCGCAGGACTTCATAAGGATCGAGCGAGGAATATTCCAGGGTGACAGTCTGAGTCCCTTATGGTTCTGCCTAGCTCTGAATCCCCTCAGCACCCTGCTGAAGGATTCAGGACTAGGTTGCCGGCTTCGGAGAGAGGGTGAAGTCATTTCTCACCTTCTGTATATGGATGATCTCAAATTATTTGCGCCAAATAGCCAAGACTTGTTGGAACTACTGCGAACCACAGAAGTTTTCAGTAGTGCCATCAATATGGAGTTTGGTGTCGATAAATGTGCGGTTATGCATGTGCAGCGGGGGAAAGTAGTAAATTCAACAAATTTACAGCTTTCTGAGACAATGTCGTTCAGATCTATCTCGGAAGCAGAAACCTATAAATACCTTGGTATGTCACAGTCTTTGGGTATTGAAGATATGGGAATTAGACAGGCGGTGAAGGAGCGCTTTTTCAGCCGGCTCACAAAAGTACTTAACAGTCTTTTGTCAGGAGGCAACAAAGTGCGCGCCTTCAACGCCTGGGTAATGCCCATACTCACATACTCCTTTGGCATACTAAGGTGGACTCAGACCGAGCTGGACGCCCTGGATCGAAGGGTCCGTACACTGCTTACCACACATCGAATGCTACACCCGCGCTCATCAGTTATGAGATTGTACATCCCGCGGAGGTGTGGGGGCCGCGGCTTCTTAAATGCCAAAAACCTCCACAACCACGAGGTGTACAATCTTAGAAACTATTTTCTTAACAATGAGTGCGGGATGCATCGTGATGTGGTGGCAGTAGACCGGAACTTCACGCCGCTCTCCTTGGCAAAAGAGAACTGGCGCAGACCTGTGGTACTAAGCACCGAGGACCGCAAGGCGGTATGGAAGAGCAAGGAGCTACACGGGCGGTTCTACAAGTCCCTCACGGGACCTGACGTAGATCTGCTCGCGTCGGTGAACTGGCTACGATTCGGGGACCTCTTCGGAGAAACCGAGGGTTTTGCCTGTGCAATTGCTGACGAGGTTATCATGACGAATAACTACCGGAAATATATCCTGAAGGACGGTACGGTCGACATTTGTCGGGCATGCCGCCGTCCCGGTGAGTCACTCAGGCATATTATTTCCGGTTGTTCACAGATTGCTAACACCGAGTACTTGCACAGACATAACCTCGTAGCCAGTATTATACACCAGCAGCTTGCTCTTCAATACGGCCTTGTGGACGTCGAAGTGCCATACTATAAGTACACAACTGCACCAGTTCTCGAAAATGGTCGTGCCACGCTCTACTGGGATCGACCTATCATCACGGACAGGACTATTGTAGCCAATAAGCCTGATATCGTGCTGGTAGATCGATCGCAGCGCCGGGCTGTGCTCGTCGACGTCACCATCCCCCATGATGAGAATCTCGTGAAGGCCGAAAAGGACAAGTCCAGTAAGTACCTCGACTTGGCCCACGAGATAACCGCCATGTGGGATGTTGACTCGACGATCATAGTCCCGATAGTCGTTACAGCGAACGGTTTAATAGCGAAGAGTCTCGATCAACATCTTAAGAGTCTCTCGCTAGATGGCTGGATCAAGGGTCAGATGCAGAAGGCGGTAATCCTGGACACGGCGCGGATAGTCCGTCGGTTCCTCTCTCTGCGGCCTTAACCACCGGCAGCTTGGGCCCGCCCCGTTGCCGGCGGCACCCTAGGTTAGGTTTTTTATAATGTGTTTATGTGTTTTGTATTGTTTTTGTATGTTTTATTGTATTTTACTTTTATAGACATTTGTATAAAAAACCTAACTTAAGAGAATAGAGAAATAAAGGAGATAATAATAATAACGCTCTATTGGGATCGACCTATCATCACGGACAGGACTATTGTAGCCAATAAGCCTGATATCGTGCTGGTAGATCGATCGCAGCGCCGGGCTGTGCTCGTCGACGTCACCATCCCCCATGATGAGAATCTCGTGAAGGCCGAGAAGGACAAATCCAGTTAGTACCTAGACTTGGCCCACGAGATAACCGCCATGTGGGATGTTGACTCGACGATCATAGTCCCGATAGTCGTTACAGCGAACGGTTTAATAGCGAAGAGTCTCGACCAACACCTTAAGAGTCTCTCGCTAGATGGCTGGATCAAGGGTCAGATGCAGAAGGCGGTAATCCTGGACACGGCGCGGATAGTCCGTCGGTTCCTCTCTCTGCGACCTTAACCACCGGCAGCTTGGGCCCGCTCCGTTCCGTCTCCGCTGGCTCCGCTCCCTAGGGTGCCGGCGGCACCCTAGGTTAGGTTTTTTATAAAGTGTTTATATTTTGTATTGTTTTTGTATGTTTTATTGTATTTTACTTTTATAGACATTTTTATAAAACACCTAGCCTAAGAGAAGAGATAAATAAAGGAATAATAATAATACTCTTTATTGCACCACAAGAGAAAGATAGTACAAAAACAAACACATTTAACAATTTAGGTAGCAACAGGCGGTCTTATCGCTAAAAAGCGATCTCTTCCAGACAACCTTGGGGTAGTAGGAAAAAGCTGAAAAATAAACTAATAAATATATATTTTATCTATATTTTATCTGTGTTTCAACTAGTTTTGACATACTTAAATTTTGACGCAACAAAGATTCGTATTTGACTAACATATCATCGGGGAACATCGGTCATGTCGCCATTGTGCCTACTAACGAAAAATACCGAACCCATAATATTACACGACCAAATTGCATCCATTGCCAAGTGGCTCATCATTCCCATGTGGTGACTGTACATAGATTAAATCTAACTATTCTACTTAACCTAACCTATATCTAAGATTGGCCCTTGTGACATAGTACCGAGGATGCTGGCGGCATTTCCTCACTGTATCACAATACTGATGCGTTACGCGAGGAAGTCGCCAGCTCTTCGGTCTTTAGTTACTTCAACCAGACGTTTCGCGATCTCAGCAAACAACTTGCGTGCGCTGGGGCCCTGATTTTTTTAAGCACGGGACATGTTTTTTCCGTGGACCCTTCAATAGGGATGATGACTGCAGATAAAATAAATTATTTAACATTATGCACGACATAATATACGAAGAAATTATTATTAAGATGTAGATTGCAGTATTTTTTGTAAAAATTTTCTATTTAATAAATTAAAAAGAACTTAAAAGAGTAGGTCATTTGGTAGTACTCAAATGTGACGTCACTTTTGAGTGTTTCATATAAAATTCCATAGTGGTGATCGTTTTGACAGTTCGAAAAAAGATGCTGATTTGACTTGCCAGTCATCATGCCTATTATCGTGTATCCTAAGTAGTTATGAGATAAGTACTCACTGTTGTACAGAAACAGCTAATCCTTCCACTTGGACGGGATTGGTGTATCCGTTTTCGATTTGCCACGGGTTCAGCCAAGTTTTAACTCTGAAAAAGAAAAATTAAAAAGAAAAAAATACATAGAAAATAACGTAAGCGAAATATTGCGTACGATTTTCTTTAAAATAAAAGACCCAACATCAAACCCAAGGTTTTTTTTTTGTTATTGTAGAAACAATCTTTTGGCTATGACTAAACCATTGCATTAAAAAGCAAACCTCACATGCTCACAGACTTCTTTCACGAGTCGCAAACCCGATACTTCCGGCTCCGCAACTGCGTTGTCATTTACGAAAATTGCAAAAACCGGAAAAACCGAAACCTTTTCCAATTTTTAATTTCATTTTGTTTCCTCAAAATTTAAAGCAGTCTCATGATTTAATCCCAAAAATTAGAGAAAACGAGCAGCTTAGAAGAAAACTGGATTTTCCCGGAAATTTCATGCTCCACAAGGCTCGAACCCGGAACCGCCGGCTGGGCAGGCACTGAACTCACAGGTCGCCGTGTATGAAGGCCCGGGCTACTACTTCTCGCACTAGAGCCTAAAAAAGGCACCATCTGTACTAAAAACATTCTTTTGGCTATGACTAAACCACTGAATTAAAAAGCAAACCCCACATGCTCACAGATTTCTTTCACTAGTCGCAAACACGATACTTCCGGCTCTGCAACAGCGTTGTAAAAACCGTGTTTCCTCAAAATTTAAAGCAGTCTCATGATTTAATCCCAAAAATGAGAAGAAACGAGCACTTTAGAAGAAAACTGTCTTTTTTTTCGGAAATTTCATGATACTCCACAAAGCTCGAACCCGGGACCGCCGGCTGGGCAGGCACTGAACTCACAGATCGCCGTGTATGAAGGCCCGGGCTACTACTTCTCGCACTAGAGCCTAAAAAAGTCACCATCTGTACTAAAAACATTCTTTTGGCTATGACTAAACCACTGGATTAAAAAGCAAACCCCACATGCTCACAGACTTCTTTCACTAGTCGCAAACCCGATACTTCTGGCTCTGCAACAGCGTTGTAAAAACCGTGTTTCCTCAAAATTTAAAGCAGTCTCATGATTTAATCCCAAAAATGAGAAGAAACGAGCAGTTTAGAAGATAACTGTCTTTTTTTTCGGAAATTTCATGATACTCCACAAAGCTCGAACCCGGGACCGCCGGCTGGGCAGGCACTGAACTCACAGATCGCCGTGTATGAAGGCCCGGGCTACTACTTCTCGCACTAGAGCCTAAAAAAGTCACCATCTGTACTAAAAACATTCTTTTGGCTATGACTAAACCACTGGATTAAAAAGCAAACCCCACATGCTCAGACTTCTTTCACTAGTCGCAAACCCGATACTTCTGGCTCTGCAACAGCGTTGTAAAAACCGAAACAAGTCTGATGTTATTTCCGGATTTTTAACGAAAATTGAAACCTTTTCCAATCTTTCATTTCATTTTGTTTCCTCAAAATTTAAAGCAGTCTCATGATTTAATCCCAAAAATGAGAAGAAACGAGCAGTTTAGAAGAAAACTGGATTTTTTCGGAAATTTCATGCTCCACAAAGCTCGAACCCGGGACCGCCGGCTGGGCAGGCACTGAACTCACAGGTCGCCGTGTATGAAGGCCCGGGCTACTACTTCTCGCACTAGAGCCTAAAAAAGGCACCATCTGTACTAAAAACATTCTTTTGGCTATGACTAAACCACTGGATTAAAAAGCAAACCCCACATGCTCACAGACTTCTTTCACTAGTCGCAAACCCGATACTTCCTGCTCTGCAACAGCGTTGCGAAAACCGAAACAAGTCTGATGTTATTTCCGGATTTTTAACGAAAATTGAAACCGTTTCCAATCTTTCATTTCATTTTGTTTCAAAATTTAAAGCAGTCTCATGATTTAATCCCAAAAATGAGAAGAAACGAGCAGTTTAGAAGAAAACTGTCTTTTTTTTGGAAATTTCATGCTCCACAAAGCTCGAACCCGGGACCGCCGGCTGGGCAGGCACTGAACTCACAGGTCGCCGTGTATGAAGGCCCGCGCTCGGTGTTGTAACTGCACGAGGGAGTGCACGTACTGCGCTAGTGTGCAGCCGGGCCATTGCTCGGGGGGTAGCACTTCGCTTATTAGCGATTCTGGAATACAATCAATAATATAAACAATAGATATCTTATACAAATCGACCTAGCAGTACCCCACGGTATCAATCACGGTATGGGTATATTACAAAAAAATGTTTTTCACGACACTGTTCGTAAATGTGGTGATTGTTTGACTAAACACAGTACGGAAAGTTGCCTATAGACGTATGGCTGTCACATTGTGACAGCTGTACATCTATGAACCTCACGAACAGTACAACAATGTTGAACGTAAACTAAAAGGTCATATCTAAACACGGATTTCATAGATACGACGTTTTGAAAATTATTTCAGAGAAATTTTCTCGGACTGCTTGTTTTTTTTTTGACACACGATCATAGCGTTCAGCCACATAAAAATGTGACAAATTTTTAATAATTATAAAAAATGTGTTTTATTTACACACAGTTGTCGTGAAAAGCACAATGTTTAGCCTCGGCGAAAAGTGCAATAGATGAACTCGTACTATCGAAGGCCTCCCCAAGGGTCGGCCTTCGAACTAACTCGTTCATCTATTGCTTACTTTCCAGCCTCTACAACAATGTACTATTTCTGCCCTCAAACAACACTTTGCCGGCCGCTGCGCTAAACTATATTGAGCAGAAAATAATATACACACCTCGGCCGTTAAATGGGAAGGCCTCGAATCACATGTTTGTCGGCCTCGGCGTCGCATCGGCCTACAATTAGGGTCTCCCCAAACCTATCGACTCTTTTACATTTTTAAAGGCAAATCGCGCCGTATAGCCGATCGGTGTCGTCTGAGTTGTCTCTTTTCCGCTCTTATTGCGTAGCAATAAAGGTTTTCATAAATGGATTTAGCCGAATTCGCGTCGATAGATTTGGGGAGACCCTTATACGTCATCCGAGACGACCGAGACATTTCCCACTTAAACGGCCTTGGCATATAATCTACTATTGTGCTAATGACATTATCCCACAATAGGAGCTTGTCATAGTAATATTGAAAGTCAAATTGTACGGCATCGGCAGTTGCTGCAATATAGGTACTTTTCAATGTTACTATGACAAACTCCTATTGTCAATTTTGTCGATATTAGATGCAGGGTACGTATAGTCCTATAGTAAAAGTTGTTCAAAATCATTAATAGATTCATGTTTTAGATTAGATTAATTTAATTTATTTCATGTATAGAAAATTGCATAATATGCATAGTTGTAGCGATAACATAATTTCTAAAATGATCGTCAATAAAATATAATAATAATAGCCAAGTAATCAAACAAAAAATTGTTTCTTCAACAAACTAATTGACAATGTGTTGATTCATCCATTATATAATCATGGATGAATCAACACATTATGTAATTAAGTAAATAAATAAATAATAACTACATGAAATGAGATAATTTCAAACAATAATTATTAATTCACCTTTACTCTTACTCTTATTACCCCGGTTCTCTCCCTTGTTCAATACTTCGTATTCCAATAGTATCTTTGCATGTACCTTTTTTTTTCTTTTTTGTCTGCTATTTTTCTTATCTAGGAAAGTTATAGGCAGTTTTTTAAATTTAAGTTACTCTTGTTTAGGGATGTTTTTATTCTCTCTTTTTAATCATGCTGTTTACACACTTGTTTTGGGTAACATTCTATCTGAATACCTGTCTGATCTTTGTTATTATTGTTTGTACATGTGTGGAATGTTGTCTGTTTGGTGTGTCTAATAAATAAAATAAAAATTAAAAAGTTCAATTTTTTTTTATTGTACTTTTATTATTGTATTATTGGCGCAGGACCGGTCATTGTGGCAATCTTTGGGGGAGGCCTATGTTCAGCAGTGGACGTCTTTCGGCTGATATGATGATGATGATGATGATGATTATAAAAAAGGTAGTAATTAAATATTAACCCCCTTATTCATAAACGTCTGCTAACTTAACAAGCCGTTAATAATTGTTTGTCCATTTCGGTCTTAACAATGTGTCCATAAGAGCAAAAGGGACAAACAATTATTAGCGGCTTGTTAAGTTAGCAGACGTTTATGAATAAGGAGGTTAGATTGTATTATTTTCTAAAAGAAAGCAACTTATTTTTCAGAAAAGGTAAGAATTACGCGATAGAAAGAGAGCGCACTTCTACGAGACATTTAGCGTTGCGCGGTGGGAATTTGAACTTAATAGTATCGTTGCAAGAGTAATAATTTCTTTAAACAGGTTTTTGGAGATGGTTTTCTGTACTTGTACTAATATGTATTCTGTATTTTGCAACACAAAAATGATAATTGATAACGTTACATTTTGTTTTTACTAAAGCTCATTTTGTATTATGTAAAAAAATCGCAATTCGCAATTGACCCATAGGCATCCCTTAATTATTTATGCTTAATGTCCATTTTTAAAAAACTAACATCAAAATGAACAATATAAATAATCCACTTATTTCGTTAAAATCGAAATTATCTTCCATTGTATGCTAAAATGCTAGCAAAACTATTTTTAGTTACTCCAACACAGTATCACAAAGACGAGCAAATTAGTAAAAAACTATATCAAACTATAAATATTAGATGTCATATACCAAAGAAAAACGACCAAGATCACCTAATGTGCGAGGTGGGGATCGAACCCACGTACTCAGCTTTCGCGGCTGATGCCTGTACCCCTCGGCCACTCGGTCTTAGCAACCACCGGTCAAATTTCTCGGGTATATGCAATCCCTTACAAGGCTAGGCGCCTTTGACCATTCTCTAAGGGCAAGCAATACATGCCTGCACCTCCTATTTAGAATACTTTACAGTTTTCTAGAATAGCTAGAGAGAACTGGTGCTGCCATCTATTGAACATATTGCGAAAGTACAAATCAAATTATTTAGTTAATAAATATTAATGTATTGTCCAACTTTTTTATACAACTTACGTAAATGTACCAAATTTCGGCTCAATTGGTACACCGCAACGGATTCAATTCTTCGTTGCAAGATTTGCAAACAAAGTGAAGATAATATAAAGCTTGTAAAAACTATATCGAACTCTTAAGCATACCTGTGGGTACGTCGTCCGGTTTGGTCCACACCTTGAGACAGCTGGCCAGGCTCGGCAGAGATACCGGGAGCAGCTCGCATAGCGTCGCGTAGTGGTCGAACCTGCAGCCAAAGACAAAATAACATATACAGGGTGGAAAAAGATTTTGGGTCAGTGAGGGCAGCTACCAGATCCCGTGTTACTACGCGAAAATGGTCTTAGAAGACCTTCCCTCGATTTTAAATTGATGAAGAATGGCGTTTACATATTTTGAAAAAAACATACAGGGTGCGAGAAAATGGTAATTTTTGACAAACTTTTTTTTTGATGCCAATCGATCCTGTTTCTGTTCAGGATCAAAAGCTTGTATGGGACCAAAAAAAATTTTTCGGCTAGAAAAGCCACAAATCGAGATTTAAAATTCTCATACAAATTAATAATAATAATAATTGATTGTTGCCCCTGGCTGTCTCTTGTGACGGCATTTACGGGGGCCCATCTAGTCGGCGGCAAGTCACCGCCTGCCTCGATAGCAAAGAGAAATCATTGTTATGGCAGGTGTCCGGACCTCTTTTCTATAGTTCCATCTCTTATCCATCCAACCTTCATCACCATAACCCACTAGTCTTTTCCATATAATCTCCAATAGCCTCTACATGCCTGCTGGGACCGGTTCACAGATATCTATTTTTGTGCCCGTGAATGGGTTGCAGCAGGTGTACAACACAGCAAATTTCTCCAAAGGGCCTCTACGTGTTGGATCTGTATCCCCGCGCAAGCCTATCAAAAAACCGGGATTTGTAAGCCCGTGATTTCCAAGGAGATACAAACATAATAATAATAATAATAACCGTTACCGACATGTGGGAGGTTGATTCGGCGATCATTGTACCGATAGTTGTTTCTGCGAACGGTCTCATAGCGAAGAGTCTCGATCAACACCTCAAGAGGCTCTCGCTAGGTGGTTGGGTCAAGGGTCAGATGCAGAAGGCGGTAATCCTGGACACGGCGCACATAGTCCGGCGGTTCCTCTCCCTGTAGCCCTAACCACCGGCAGCTTGGGCCCGCTCCGCTGCCGGCGGCCCTCTAGGTTAGGTTTTTTATAATGTGTTTATATGTTTTGTATTGTTTTTGTATGTTGTATTGTATTTTACTTTTATAATCATATTATAAAATGCCTAACCCAGGAAGAAAGATCAATAAAGTGAATAATAATAATAATAATGTTTATTTTACACAAAAGATACATGTTAGGTACACATGAATTATCCGGTGAATGCCAAACTAGGCTGAGCCTGTATCTTGGCACTCATTGAGTCGGTTTACAGAAATCTATAATTAGTGACTGTTACAAAGAAAGTCTGTGCTTAGCATGCCAAAGGAACTTGTTTAAAAATATAATGAAAAAAAAAAAATTAAAAGAAGGCAGTACACAGGAACAAACATGCTTAGATGCTACATTATAAACTATTGTATGTGTGTGTGTGTGTGTGTGTGTGTGTGTGTGTGTGTGTGAGAGTGTGTGTGTGTATGTGCTCGTATGTAAATGCTACGTTTGGTTACAAGAACTGCTAACTGCCCATGTAGGGCAAAGAATATTCTCGGTTTCATTGTAGGAAAGAGTAGCAAACCATTTTTTAAGAGTGGATTTAAGTCTGTAAGTGGTGCATGATTTTAATTCACAGAATTTACAGACTGCATTGTACACAAACGGATGTAGGTAGAATGCGGAACGTCTGGCGTGTTCAGACCCAACTCTAGGAATTGGCACTCTGTAGACACGTCGTCCCATGATGGTGTCCCTTTGAGGCAACCCTGCGATACTACTGTGGACTCTAAGAACGGCCTTGAGAATAAAAAGCTGCCTCACTCTGAGGTAGCCTGTATCCCTATACAGAGTGTCAGTTGGGAAGCGAAAAGGCTTTTTCAACATGACCTTGATGACTGCACGTTGTGCCCGCTCGAGCTCAAGCAGTACAGTCTTACAAGCGCTGCCCCAGACTGCAATGCAGTATTGTATTATTGATTGGCATAGGGCATGGTAGACAACACGTAGGACTTCCGGGAGAGCACAGTCCCTTAGTCTTTTGACCAGGTAGATTAATTTCCTGACTTTCTTTGAGAGTGCAGTTATATGAGGTTTCCAGGAGAGATGATCGTCCAGAATAAGGCCAAGGTATTTCACAGTGCTGTGTTTACTTATGGTTCCACAGGTGCAGCTAGCTGTATTAGCTCCACAGTAGTGAATTTTAATATCACGAGGGAAAGGGCTGGAGACTACTGTTTTTGAGAACGGTAAATAGTGGCTCTTGTCTACATTCAGAGTGAGGAGGTTGCTATCCAGCCAGCTAGTCACTCTTGAAAGACCTATCTCGGCTGACATATATGTTTCCTCCCAAGTGTTGCCATTTAACAAGACTACGGTATCATCCGCATAACAAATGACTTCCGCGTTTGGAATCGACAGTTGCAGGAGATCGTTTATGTAAGCAGTAAAGAGGGTGGGACCGAGAATACTACCCTGTGGAACACCAAAGTAAATTGGTAACTTACTGCTTATGAGCTATGAATTGTATGAAAATTAAAAATTATTTTATTCACGGTTAATTTTTTTATGCCAATCGATTTCATTCCTATCCAGTACCAATTGTTCCCTACGGGTCAACTTATGGCAATGTACAAAAATGCCAAAATTTCAAAAAAACTGTTTTCATACATTTACTATGGAAAAAAAGTGAAACCTTAATTACGTTATCTGTCACGACAATTAGTTGTCCTATGCTAAATGACAATAATACTGTATGAAAACATTAGCAACATTAATTAGCGTGACAGATAATGTAATTAAAGTTTAATTTTTTTCCCATAGTAAATACAATACACAAAGTACACAATTACACAATTACACAATTTACTTAATTAAATTGTGTATTATTAATTTATGAATGTAAATATTAGTGTAATTTTTTAAGTAAATATTGTTGTTTTTTGTTTTATTGTATTATTATTTTGACATGTGTTTAATTGACATTAAAGATTATGAATTTGAATGTATGAAGACAGTTTTTTAAATTATTGTTTTTCTTTTTACGTTGCCGTATGTTCACTTCTAGGAAACTGTTGGTACTGGATAAGAATGGAATCGATTGCCATAAAAAAATGAAGCGTGAAAAAAATAATTTTTAATTTTCATACAATTTGTACGGGAATTTTAAATCTCGATTTGCGGCTTTTCTAGCAGAAAATTTTTTTTGGTCCCATACAAGCTTTTGATCCTGAACAGAAACAGGATCGATTGGCATCAAAAAAAGAGTTTGTCAAAAATGACCATTTTCTCGCACTCTGTATACTTTTTCCAAAATCTGAAAACACCAATCTTCTTTAATTGGGAATCACGGGAAGGTCTCCTAAGACCATTTTCGCGTAGCTACACCGGATCTGTTAGCTGCCCTCACTGACCCAAAATCTTTTTCCACCCTGTATATAAAAATGCTCAAAAATATATCCGAGTAAAATTCCGGGTCATTCTTGGTGCAAAGGTTGGCTGTCGCCACAGATGTCATATACACGGTGCACGCGAGGAAACCAAAAGATTTTAATGCTGAATTCCTGAGCATATTTAGAGTATTTAATGTTACATAAAATTTCCTGGATTCGGCTTGGTTCCAGAGATAATTAACGTTTTTTCGAAAACTCTTGGTTCCAGAGATAATTAACCTTTTTTCGACGTAAGTCGTAATAAAACTTCTTTTTTGATTACAATGCTACCACAATGTGTTCTAATATTACCACACCTTTTGCCTGACAATCAAAAAATAAGAATATACTGGGCGGAAAAACCTGTCTCTAAAAAAAAATATTGAAAAAATGCAATTTAGCAAATTGTTGTTATGATAAAAGCATTGGAAATGTTAAAAAGTATTCAAAAAGTCTAAAAAAAAGAAAAAAAAATTTTTTTTGTGGAATTTGACATTTGGTCTCATAATATTTTTTGTTTATTTTGATGTCTAGAATGCATAGTTAAAATTACGTGGTTTCCTCGCGAGGCACCGTGTATATTGATTATGAGGACATAGAGAAGTTGCGGAGAGTTATACAGTGAATGTAAACATTTGTTCAACATGTACACACGTATAGACACCTACACATACACATATGTATACACCAATTCCTCAAATCTTCATTCATTCATATATTGATAGGTTACTTTAAGTATCTTTTCCGAATGTTGGTTACCTGCAGTTCAGGCTTTGCCTAGTGCAGGAACCAGGCTAACTATTGTTGTAAACCCTTACCATGAATAAATATCTTTTGTCTTAATATAAAAATTCTCAAAAATATATCCCAGTAAAAATATAGCACATTAATAATTCTGTGGAACGTCGTAAAATATTTATAAGAAGATTCTTTCGGAACATATTTTTGCACTTGACTGTACGTCACACACATTATTTACTTTTCTCAAACATGCAATGAAATATTGTTGTTATTTTCCTTAAGGCTGCAAGACGTTTTAGGTGTTACTGGGACAAGAGGTCGTTAATGGATTTTAATACAAATCTTGAAGGATTAGGCCGGCAAAGTGCTCTTTTTTAATTCCGTTCCACATAAATTTGTGTCGAATAAAGTCGTTTTTACAGTAATATTTATATAATTTAGCGGTCTCTAACCTTGACCAGCCAGTGAGAATAACTCCAGCAAAGTTGATGGTATGACCATACTTCTTTACTTCAAGCCTCCACGCCTCTTGGTTACTGACGTACCTGCTGACTGGGGATAGTATCTGGAAAGATCAGGAAATAGTTTAGAGCAGGGATTTCCTACAACACTATTTTCATCATCTGTAAGGTCAATGCGGGTATAATTGTCTATCAGGAAAGTCCGTCTACCAACTGATTTCCGACCGAAATTGAACAGTATAAGACGCATATGACGGACTTTCCTTCAAAATAAAATATGCCAGACTTAGCCGCACTGACCTTATAGGTAATTTCACCAGAGTTGAGGTGAATGATTTCACACACATCCAAATGAAGTACTAATTGCAAAAAAATAAGTAAAAAAATTTTTAAGTTAAACGGTTTTTATTGCACCAAAAACTAGAAAATAAAAATTAGTTGTAACTAACCGTAGATGCTGCTTTTTGTAGATTAGTCACGTGAAACTATTATCACTGTAGTCTTCCCAAGCCGGATGCTGAAAGCCACGTTTAGCCTCAATGTCAGTGGATTAAGCGTATCCTAATCGGAAACTTTTACCAAACTGAAATAAAAACGTGGGGCGTACGCAATTGTGATTAAGTCACTATAGTTATTTAAGAACACACATAGAAATCAAGAAGTAATAAGTTTTGTTCTGGCCTTGATAAAAGTTATTTACCTCTGTAGAAGTCTTGGAACAGATGAATGATTCATTGCAAAATTAAAGCTACAATTACATATTTTGAACTTGTATGTTTCTTCATAATAACGCCCCACGGTTTTATTTTAGTTTGGTAAAAGTTTCCGATTAGGATACGCTTAATCCACTGACATAGAGGCTAAACGTGGCTTTCAGCATCCGACTTGGGAAGACTACAGTGATAATAGTTTCACGTGACTAATCTACAAAAAGCAGCATCTACGGTTAGTTACAACTAATTTTTATTTTCTAGTTTTTGGTGCAATAAAAACCGTTTAACTTAAAACTTTTGTTACTTATTTTATTTTCAAGTTTTTAGTGCAACTTATTCTAGATCAAAGGATGTTGTTTGTAATATGCAATACAATTAGGGATGCTAGCGTTTAACTCTCGCGCTTTAATCACGAAACAAATATGTGTAAACGTAATGGACAATATTTTATGTGTAACGAGAGGGGAATCGCTGCTGAATAGATATTTTTTGAAATCCGACACTAAAAAAATGTCAGCTTGAATGCCCGAAGTGTCTCAACTGGACGTGTTATTCATACAATACCTTCGATAACAGAGATCTGACTATAAGGAATATATCAATCAATTTGGTTTGTTGAGAAAATCAAGATAAAAAGCGAGGCCCGACGGCTCGCCCTACGCGATCAACTCACGCTGTCACTCTATCAGCTGGAGGGCCGCAGGCTCGACGGCTCGCCCTACGCGGTCCAATTAAGCTGTCACTCGATAGAGCTGTCAAGCTGATAAGCTACGCGATCCACTCACGCTGTCAGTTTATCGGCCAGAGAGCCGCAGGCCCGACGGCTCGCCCTACGCGGTCCACTCACTCTGATGTCACTCTATCAGCTGGAGGGCCGAAGGTCCGACGGGTCGCCCTACGCTACGCGATCCACTCACGCTGTCACTCTATCAGCTGGAGGGCCGCAGGCTCGACGGCTCGCCCTACGCGGTCCAATTACGCTGTCACTCGATAGAGCTGTCAAGCTGATAAGCTACGCGATCCACTCACGCTGTCAGTTTATCGGCCAGACAGCCGCAGACCCGACGGCTCGCCCTACGCGGTCCACTCACTCTGATGTCACTCTATCAGCTGGAGGGCCGAAGGTCCGACGGGTCGCCCTACGCTACGCGATCCACTCACGCTGTCACTCTATCAACTGGAGGGCCGCAGGCCCATCGGCTCGCCCTACGCGATCCACTTACGCTGTCACTCTATCAGCTGGAGGGCCGCAGGCCCGACGGGTCACCCTACGCTACGCAATCCACTCACGCTGTCACTCTATCGGCTGGAGGGCCGCAGGCCCGACGGCTCGCCCTACGCTACGCGCTCCACTCACGCTGTCACTCTATCAGCTGGAGGGCTGAAGGTCCAACTGGTCACCCTACGCTACGCGATCCACTCACGCTGTCAGTCTATCAGCCGGAGGGCCGCAGGCCCGACGGGTCGCCCTACGCTACCCGATCCACTCACGCTGTCACTCTATCAGCTGGAGGGCCGCAGGCCCGACGGGTCACCCTACGCTACGCGCTCCACTCACGCTGTCACTCTATCAGCTGGAGGGCCGCAGGCCCGACGGGTCACCCTACGCTACGCGCTCCACTCACGCTGTCACTCTATCAGCTGGAGGGCCGCAGGCCCGACGGGTCACCCTACGCTACGCGCTCCACTCACGCTGTCACTCTATCAGCTGGAGGGCCGCAGGCCCGACGGGTCACCCTACGCTACGCGATTCACTCACGCTGTCACTCTATCAGCTGGAGGGCCGCAGGCCCGACGGGTCGCCCTACGCTACGCGATCCACTCACGCCGTCAGTCTATCAGCCGGAGGGCCGCAGGCCCGACATGGCTGGTAGTGACACGTGTCTCAGCAGCATCAGGTTTGAGGAGTTGAAAGTCAGTATTAAATCCGTCTGTATCTTTTCATCCAATATTCCGCAGGGTTTGAAGACGAAAGTCTTTGATCAGTGTATGTTGTCAGTGTTACTAAATCGTGCTCGCTTACAATGGGCCTTATAAGAATACTCAATGTCACCCAAAGGGCAAAGGAGAGGGCTACGCTAGGAGTCTCTCTGCGATATCGGATTAGAAATGAGACCATCCGCAGCAGAACTAAAATAATCGATATAGCTCTTCGAATCGCTAAACTGAAATGGCAGTGGGCGGGGCTCGTCGCGTGTGGAACCGATGGCCGTTGGGGCGGTAAGTTTTTCGAGTGGTGGTCACGTACCGGAAGGCGCAGCGTGGGTAGGCCCCCCACAAGGTGGACTCATGACCTGGTGAAGGTCACTGGATGCGGGTGGCACAGGGCCGGTCCTTGTGGCAATCTTTGGGGGAGGCCTATATTCACCAGTGAACGTCTTTCGGCTGATATGATGATGATTATGATAATGAAATCCATATGTTTCTACCAAATGTCTAAGGCAGTACTTCAAAATCTACAGATCGCTAAACCTAGCGGTTGTGGCAGGCAGTAACACTGGAGTATCAGATCTGAGGAGTTGGACGTTAGTATTAAATTCGCATGTTTCTACTTAATGTCTAAAGAACGTCCTTGAAATCAAGAAATCGATAAAAGATAAACCTTGCGGTTATTGTGGGCAGTACTGCAGCATCAGGAGTGAGGAGTTCGAAGTCAAGATCAGGCTGTTAGTATTTGATTATGCCAAACATGCTATACTTTCATTTTTACGTGTCTAACACTCTCGGTTAAGGTAAGCAGTACGTCTGCAGCATCAGGCTTTGAGGGTACAAGGATACAAATATTATAATATTGCATTGTCATGGGGACTTGATACGAGTTCTAAATTTCATTAATTTTGGTGCAGTAGAAGTGGTCGAAAAATCGATCACAAGATTTGAAGCATCGACGACAGTTGATACGCGGTGAAGTTAATAAAAACCGTTTAAAAAAAATGTAGTTAATGAATGAATGACTTGCGTCGAAATATTGAAGCAAATCCCTTGAACAAACTTTTTGGTCAATCTTACAGTTGCAATTGGCTTTGCTGTCAGTACGAAAAAAGAACACTAATTTCAAATTTATTCCCCGTGTGTTTAATGAAATGTTGATGTGTGCGTGACCTCAACTCTTGTGGAACCATCTACATATAAGTTATTTAGCGAAACGGATTACTCACGTAATTTAAGTCGATAATTGCTAGACATGTCGACGACGACTATGAGGATCCTCTAAATGGATCGAAACAATGTCGAGCAAGTATCGATTTTAATTACTTGAGTAACCTGTTTCGCTAAATATTGAAATACTCGTATGTTTGAATCTCACGTTAGTTAAAATAGTACATTACGATAGCGAAAAACATGAAATTCGAAACAAGTGGCGATGTTTTAAATCGACACGAGTTTTTTGCACGTGTCTAGTACAGATGGCCATCCGAACCTGACGTAAAATGACCCACTTCTCGCACTAGAGCCTAAAAAAGGCACCAGGCTTAAGGTTCAAGAAAATGCGGCTCTTTTATTTTTATGTCCTATAATTTGTTAACAATATTTTCTTAAGTGAGTGAGATGACATTTGTGCAGTTTTATGGATGAACAGACCCTAATGCTTTCGTCCGCAATCAATACAATGAAATAGAAAAAAAAAATCTGTCAACATCAATGTCACTTCGTGTCATTCATTCAATTTTTTTTTTTTCAATAAATGCATATTGTTTTTTATTCCTGTTGCTGCAGATTTGGTTAGTCAGACTATATTTCATACATTCTTGAAGGATATTGACATTTTGTAAGGAACATTATTTTTGTTGCTACTGTTCCGACATTATATGGTTACTTAGTGATCTTGATATTTTGTAGTGTTTTCTCGCGGTTTCAGGATAGGTTCCATAGTAGCAAAAGTTGCTCAGTATGATTTATACTGGTACCTGGGAGATATTCAATCGCCGCTGAAGCCCTATAACTAGTATAGGTAAATTAGGTAACTCACCTAGGTTATTTAATAAAAGATTGTTAATGGGCAGCAGCGTCATCATAGTGGACACATTACTGCGATCGCCAATCCGCTTGCCCAGCGTGGCGATTATAGGCAAGGCTCGGAACCGGTTTTTTTTCTTAAACCTCGAAATAGCCCAATATTTAAAATGTTTTATATTCCTTATGTAGTACTCAAAATGTTATGAAATTACCAACGTCGTATTTTTAAATTACTCCATTAACAAAGAATTGATATACCGAAGAACAAAAAAGAACGAAATTCGATTTCGTTCTTTTGTATGGAGTAAAAACCGGTATCCGAGCCCTGCTAATGCGTCTATACGCATAGTTAATAGGAGAGGCCTACGTCGCAGTGGACTATCATAGGCTGATGATGAGGTAACTCACCTGGCAGCTCCCGTTGGCCCCCTTGAAGGCCGAGCCGGCCCACACCCGCGGGAACACTCGGCGGTACAGGTCCCACAGTTGGGGGGCTATTTGGAAGTGCTCCAGGGCGTTGTATTGTCACACTACAGGATGAACTAGGTCTTCTAGTTGATACGCTGAAACACTATAACTACTGCATCGATACTGTTTTTTGTACAGGTGTCTTAAAAACTTTTTTTGCACCTTCTCGATCATCAGTACATATTTTTTCTCGCTAGGATTCCATACCACCATATTTGTCTCCAGTGTGCTCCGAACGAGTGCCGCGTACAGAATTCTAAGGGCCGGAGTCAGCGTCTCGGAGTTGCGTAGTATAAAACCCAACTTCTGAAAAGCCCTTTTCGTGACTTGGATGCATTGCTCCCAAGTAGCGTTGTAAATTTCCGGATTAAATCCCGTTTCTTTCCAAACAGATCGTTTTTTTCCGAATTTTTTCGAAAAAAAACAATGAAATTTTCCACTTTAAATTTCAACTCTAAACCAATGTAAGTTAGGTCTAATTTTCACTTATACCAGGAGAACGCTATGTCACAGAGGAAAAGTCAGTTGAAACAGATGGCAAGGAGTGACAGTAACAGTGACATTGATTATTTCTGTAAAAACCCGAAAAAACGGAAAAAAACTAAATTTTCATACATTCCCGAAAAAAACATTTTGTTTTTTTCCGACATTTTCAACGCTACTCCCAAGCTTGCTTATTTGCTTGTTGGTTGTATTGCCAGACTACGGGTTGAACTAGGTCTTCTAGTTGATACGCTGAAACACTATAACTAGTATAAGTCACCTGGCAGCTCCCGTTGGCCCCCTTGAAGGCCGAGCCGGCCCACACCCGCGGGAACACTCGGCGGTACAGCTCCCACAGTTGGGGGGCTATTTGGAAGTGTTCCAGTGCGTTATATTGCCAGACTACGGGTTGAACTAGGTCTCCTAGTTGATACGCTGAAATTGACATTTTTTTTATATTTAATCACTCTAAATTTGAATTTGAAAGAATTTATTGTGAAAGCACAAATCAAATTATTTATTAACTAAATATTTTGATTTGTGCTTTTATTTTTTTTCCTAGTAGTCACACTACTTAATACTATATAAGGGTAAGGCCGCGGATTTTGATGAATTCGGAGCTTAAAATTTGTCTTGCTCATAAAAAAAAACTGATAACATCTAGAGAACTCTGATCAATTTTAAAATATTCCCCTATGTTCAGTTACATGTAATCAAATGAAATAGCTAATTTAGCACTTTATTTAAAATTAATAAATAAATATTTCTGCCAAAAACGTAACGAAAGTCGAGTAATTTTTTCGACTACGAGTACTTAAAACCATTTTTTTTATATTATTAGCCTTGTCAGCATTAAATGTTTGTTTTTAAACCAAATTATAATGATAAACGATTGCTTCGTTCATTAAGGGCTTATGATATGTGAACAATTTTACTGTTTTCTTTCCCTTGACTTTTTGGGTCACCAAATCCAAACTTACGTTACGATACTTTCGTAACGCTTTTTTAAGGTCATATTTAAGCCAATGTTGGTAGAAATTTGTTTATCGACACTAGCAACTCTTATTCTAAAAGGGGGAAACCCATAAGCACACTCACTCCCATTAATTCGTTAACAAATTGTTGTCACAGTGTACGCGGCGAAAGTTTTAGCAAAAAAACGTCTAAAGTGGTAGTGTGATTTTCAGGGTAAGTAGTGATTATTATTAGACGGCTGTTTTTTCATACGAAAGGGTTTAGTTTTAAACGACAGTAGCATGTACTATTATGTTCAGATTGCAATTATTTACCAAGATAATCAACTGAGTTTTATTAGATTTTGAATGACAGCATACTGTAACAAGTGTTTGCGAAACAAATGAAATTATTTTGTTATTTAGGTATTTTGATTTGCGTTTTTAGAAGTAATCAGCTTTTTCCAGTGGGTAATTTTACCCCCCTAGGGCTAATGAAATACAGTATAATTATTAACGCGTTTATTAGTGTTAATTAATAACAGTTCATTTTCCATTTAAGCATTTATCGTGATTTATTTTAGTTTATTTAGTTCCAAAGATTATGGCATTAAAACATTTGTAAATACTTTTAATTTAAGTAATTACTAAGTATGAGAAATTACATTATATGGGTTGATTATTATATTTGATTAAAACAAGTATTTAGCTATAAAAATATGTTTTTTTTTTACTACCTTTATTTAATCAGAGTTCATACCAGTATAAGCTGAGCTTTATAGTAACTTTCGTTGAATTTTATGGTAACGTAACGTATTTTTTTTATGTTATGTCTGTGTCACATTCGTCAAAATCCGCGGCCTTACCCATAAATTATAAATATTGGATGTTATATACCAAAGAAAAAACGACCAAGATCACCAACGTCTGAGGTGACGTTGGTGACTTTGGTGAATATTTAGTTAATAAATAATTTGATTTGTGTTTTCACAATACGTTCAATAGATGGCAGCACCAGTTCGCTCTAGATATTCTAGAAAACTGTAAAGTGTTCTAATGGGAGGTGCAGGCATGTATTGCTTGCCCTTAGAGAATGGTCAAAGGCGCCTAGCCTTATAATGGATTGCATATACCCGAGAAAATTGACTGGTGGTTGCTAAGACCGCGTGGCCGAGGGGTACAGGCATCAGCCGCGTAAGCTGAGCACGTGGGTCCCCACCTCGGACGTTGGTGATCTTGGTCGTTTTTTCTTTGGTATATGACATCCAATATTTATAATTTAAATTTTGCAATTACTAAATTGATAAACTACACAACGATCCCAATGGGTCGAAGTGAATCCAAAGGGCCCCACCAATAAGATAAGATGGGCTTAATAAAATCTGTAGACTTATCAGTAGTTTAGTTTAGTTTAGTTTTTTATTATCTCACAATATACAAAGTCACTTAAAACTACACATGGTACAGTCTAGTCTTATGATTTTATTTTGTGATTGTCAGTTTCTTTAGGATACAAAAATTATTTAACTGGCATTGGAATATCATATTAAAATGTCACCAAATTCAAAATATACATAAAACAAAAATAATTAAGAATGTCACCAAAAAGGATCGTCAATAATACTCAATTAAAAACATATCTAATAATTAAATTTCAACAAAGTGCAATTAAATAATATTCAATTAGTAATGTCATAGAACTCATTAACAGAATACAATGGATGTCGCTGGAAGATAATAAGCTTCGAATCGAGCTTAATCAGGCGTTGTGATCCGGCTGGAGAGTAACACACTATACAGAGTGGTCCGTGGTATTTATTTATCACAAATATTTGTTCCTTGGTCATGGCTGTATATGTATTTAAGTATCTATATGTATCTATATCTATTATATATATCGTCGCTTGGTACCCACATCACAAGCCTTCATTGAGCTTACCGTGGGACTAAGTCGATTTGTGTAAGATGTCCCAAAATATTTATTTATCTTTGCTAACCAAAACCAAGTACCGTATAGGCCAGTACCTTACTCACCAACTAAAGTGTCAGCTGCAACTGATCGCAGCATATCATCCCACATGAGTACAGTCAAATTTGGCCTCTTCTGCTTGAGGAATAAGGCCAGTTCTCGTATATGCTCCAGGTACAGGCTGGCTGTCTTGTGAATGCTGCTTGCTGCTCTTGTTTGACAATCTGGGCAAACGGCTGTGTGCCACACCTAGAAATTGAACGGCGGGGACAATTTATACAGCTGTTAAAATTATATTTATTACATATTAAAGAAATAAGATACTTTAACGGGTCGATTGCAATAGTAGATTACATGCCAAGGCCGTTTAAGTGGGAAATGTGTCGAATGGCGTGTAATCGTAGGCCGAGGCCGACAAACATATGATCCGAGGCTTTCCCATTTTACGGCCGAGGTGTGTATACTATTTTGTTGCTCAACGGAGCCGGCAGGCGGCAACTTAATTTAGCGCAGCAGCCGGCAAACTACTGTTTGCCGGCCGAAGGGCAGGAAGAAAAATTACATAGTTAAAGCTAAACAAAAACAGAAATCACGATCGCGTCAATTGTGTTACGAAAGTTAGTCATACTAATTATAGTGTGTACTCTTGTCCAACTACCTAATACCAGTAGTAAAAGACGGGTAATAAAAAAAAGGTGCATATTGTTAATCATTACACATTACTGCGTTCGCCAATCCGTTTGCCCAGCGTGGCAATTATGGGCATTTACCTCCTAATATGCTTAGCCATATATTGTCTATACGTTTAGAGTCCTACGTCTAGCAGTGGACTGAGATAAGCTCATCAAAGTTTTACCTCATCAGCCCCAATATGCAGGTACTCAGCAGTAGGCTGAACTTCCAAAGCTTGGTCTAGCATCATCTTAATCAGTTGCAATGCCTCAGGCTTCGACGGACACAGGACAGCGGGGGATCGTGGGAGCTCTCGTAAGCTGTGGTACGCTGGGTGCTTGAGTACAAACTCCAAATGACCGATGGTTTGGATTAGCTGGATCTGAAAATTATGGGATATTCTCCGGTATTATTTAATAAGGGGGTATTATATCTTTTGCATGTAATTCAATAGATGTTAATAAGGCGCGCCCTTTTGTAGAAAAGAGATGCAGGGTGGTTTCAGTTACTCGCTCAGCAGTGCAGTTTACGGAGTGTCAAAAAGCTACAGATTCATAAATGAGACTTGTATATGTACAGGTTGGACTAACAACAACAATTAAAAGTAAAGGTATCCCTTAGGATTCAATTATTTTTATAATTTTTCAGACCCTGATATTACAATAAAAGAACAATTCAGTATAGCTTTTTATGTATTACTCATTATTTTATGGAATTAACAACAACTAATTTTTGAATTAGGTACTCCCATTCTACCATTACTATACCATACTACCATTCTTTTGTATGGAGAAAAAACCGGTATCCAAATCCTGCTTGTCATAACATGTTGTCAATAATTTGACTATACTAATGAAGTGAAGTCTTTCATTTCTATTTGGAATAATTGTAGAGCCTGAATTATGTATCAGAAAAGTTACACTTATCTTTTATTAATTATTCAACCTTAGTGCTGCCCCCGTTAGCCTAAATGCAGTAACTAGTTTTAAATTGTTAATTTATACCAAAACATAATTCAGTTGAATAAAGTAAACAATTGATTGACACTTCAAAACTATTTGCTGTTATGCTTGTTTGTAGTTATGCTTAGGGGGCAGAGTGAATACATGCTTAGTACTGTTCAAATTACCTTCCTAATTTTACAGTGTGTATGTAGTTCACAACAATAGAGCATGAGATATAAATGGTCAAACTGTCAAACAGTTTTACAGGGCCTCTGATAATTTTAATATTTGTTGACTGTTTTAATAATTCAATAAATAATAATAATAATATAAAGTCTCGTAATAAAAGTTGACAGATTGAGATTACCATTAACTTATAAAGACATTCTACCATACATGTGTATATAGTAATGCAATGTATGTTTATTTCACTTACAGGCTCCAAGCCATGATCCTGAATGAACCTCAGTATATGCCGAACTTCATCTATACTGTACATGCCATCTCCTCCACTGCCACGGACACTGCCGATGTCTGCCAATGCTGCTGAGTATGGGAAGGTGTCCTCCCATTCAAGTAATATACCCGTTGCTCCCCATGCCTTCGCTGCTAGTATTACCTTATGATTCAAAATAATATTTTTAAAATGTAAATTACTTGATTAAATTCATCTTTTCTTCATCATCATCTTGTTTTTTTTTTCATCTTTATTATATCAACAGATTTATTCGACTTGATCTATAATGTTTATTGCAATTTTATCAAATTGGCGTTGCGAAAGCGTTCATTTGTTATGCATTAAAAATTGCTGCTACTTAACTTGAATAATTAACTTCAATAGAGGGTCAATCTATATCAACATTTAATAAAAACCAACGGACGTACCTTTTCAAGATAATGTACTTTAAACGGTGCACCTTTGAAATCCAAATGCACTATTCTAAAACAAAAGAATGTTTACTAAACTATCAAAATAATACACAGATTTTCATTTACTTTTAGTGACGGCTAATCACTAACCTGTGCATTTTACCAAGGTTTCTATTGTGTAATTGAGCTCATTCGTAATGTAAGATCTACAAAAGGAATATCAAATTTACTTGTAATTTTATTAAAACAGTTGAATGTTGAAAATATAAGTTTTGTTTTTAAATATTCGATTTGTTTTTGTCGGCCTTGACTTAAATGTTGACACTACTAAGTACTAAATCTACTAATCTTGACATTGACAGTTGACAGAAGCGTGTGGGAGTGGGACGTTTTTTATTTGAGCTCTTCCAGGGGAGCGTTTGAAATTTAATAATACATCCAATATTGAAGATGGACATTCTCTACTTCTCTAGTCCACTTTCCTCTAGAATTACTCTGCCGAATACAGTTAAATAATACTATCGGGCTACTGCATTGCAATGCATTCACGTAATACTGTTTGGTCGATTCGATTATTTCCCCAGACTGTTCTTATTCTTACCTACCTTCGCCTTCGCCTACACTACATACGGTTTGTTCTTTCCACGCTTCCTTAGCTTTTATTACATTATTTTGTGACTCGCTCTTACCTCTGCTGGTAAGACCGATTCCGGCCCGGTGTATTGTTTGGATTATGTATTCCATTTCCGCTCCATGCCAATATGGCCACGAACTTCGTTATTCTCAAACTTCGGGCATCTGTATCTGTCACTCTCAACTCTAAAGACTCCTTCGTTGGAGCGACAGAGACACATCCTCGATTTGAGATAAGCCTACGAGCCAGCTTTCGGCTTTTTCGTTCCCTGTTACTCCCTGGTGGTCTGATGCCCTTTTCTTTACTCTGCTATAAAATCATCTCCCCCTACATTCCTTGACTAGGGAGGAGGTGGTTGAGTTCTCCTAGACATTTTATTGCTGCCTGGCTATTTGGTATTTTTATGTTAACCAGTGGGAACAACTGGGAATTAAAATTCCTGGGATTTCTTTTTCCACGAAATATTTGAGTGGTAACAAGTGGGAAAAATATTCCCATTTGTTACCACTGGTGCCAGATGGGTGGTAACAGGTGGGAACAACCCTTACGTTTTATAACTTCAATGTGGGAACATTCGTGAAATGGGTGGTTGGTTGGGGTGAATCACACTAAATCTTATACAATTTTGGCGACCGACTAAGAATACCAATTAATTTTAATAAATACAATACTTTAGAAAATTTTAGCAGAGCGGGATTAACTTTTTCAAAGGGATCATAAAATGAAAATATTTCGTGTTTTTTTTTTCAAATACAAACTTTAATCCGTAATAAATCGTTAATTAAATTACAACTAATGTAAATATTATGTAAGTAGAGTCAACAAACTTATTATCTAAAATACTTTAGAAACAGTTTTCAAAAAGTAAATTCATTGTTTACAAAATCGGTGTCACAATGGCAAGTTAATTTTATAATTCTCCCAATTTAAAATTTTAAGCCTAAGTGTAATGATACAATAAATTACAGTATACAACCAATAGCCATTTTATTGACGGATATGACAGGTGAACTAAATAGTTAGATATCTGTACTAAATTGAATGTACATTAAAATTTACAGTCATTCATAAAAAAATCCCAAAGCAACCTAGGTAATAATGTCTAATAATTTTACTAAAGTGACAAAAGATTGCTACAAAAGTTATTAAAATACAAACCAACACGTGTAGAGTTTGTGCGGAAAATGATGGCATCTGGCGGCAAAGCAAGCTCATAACTCTCACGTGCTTCACTTTCCATACAAACTCTACTTAGGTATAGAATACGTTAAATTGCAAAGAAAATACTTATTCTTGCATTTTAAAGTTCATCAAATGGGGGAATAATCAATTCATTTCACAAGTTAATGTCATACTTAGATATCCTTGCTTTACATGCAAAAGTTATAAAATACACCCCGTATAGCTTACCTATACTTACAAACTTAGGACTTTTAACTTGCAGAATTAAATATCAGATATTCCTCAGGCTATTTAATAACAATTTTATATTCTTCTATATAATGAACACGAATTCATGTTACCTACATATCTATTTTAAAAATAATAGGCACAATACCAAAAACGCTATCTAGGTACCTACTAACTAAAACAAGGGAGTGTTCCAATTTAAATAGAGCTAAAGTTATAGCTATAAAACTTATAACATACAACAGTATGCAGATCATCAAAAATACTACCTACGATGTTATACAATTTTAAGGCACACTCAATTTCACTTCAAACTTTAAAAAAAAAACTTACTACTCCAATGATTTATCACTGCTTTCTATTATCTAGTCTAGCAACTTATTACTTGTCAGTAAAAAAGGCGGCAAATTTTAGCGCCAATAGTTGACCGCTTAAAAAAAGTATTTCGTGCGATTTTTACTGAAACGTTGGTTTGCCAGTATACCTAATTTACATATTATAATCCGTTTTTTAGAATTAGAAAAGAGCTAAGCAAACTAGGCAAGCTCGTTTGTATTTTTATTAATAGGTATTTATTGCAAAAGTGAAGTTGTTACACTTTTGTGCTGTATTTTTTCAGAAGAGTTTTAACCATTAGATACTTACCATAGATACTTCAATAAGGTGGATGTCCCTGTGCGATTTTCATACAAATTTGTCGACATTAACTCTGTTAATTAGTAGACTTTTTGTAATTTTGAACCTTGATAGTAAGTTGTACGTATCCCGTAGATGGCGCGTATGTAAAAAAAAGTCCAAAACGTGGTATAGTATTTCTGAATTATCAATTTGAAAATTGATACAATTTCGCTCTTTGCCTTTGTATATGTGCGTGAATAATACTATCCATGAAAACTAACATGGAGGCAGATGACAAGGTAAGTTTAACCATATCCATCACAGATGTCACTTTAAAACTGCTAGTTAAATGACCTCACTAATTAGTAATATATTCGGTCAATAGATGGATTATTAAAAGTAAGCGTAATTCATAAAATAGGTATGTTGTTATTGTTTTTATCAAATAAAATATCCGGTAAAATTTTATCCCTCGATTCGCCAGGTCGGATCTCAAAATACAATATATCGGTCAGTATTTTTTATGAATTACAGCCAGTAGGTAGTTAGGTAGCTACTTTTGTATCTAACTATGATGCTCACTTTAATTCTCATTTAGCGTAACTTGTACAACAGTTTGGAAGAAAGGAGCACATTAATATGATAGGTACTAATTAATATCTGAGAGGTAATAAATAAAATAAGTGGCTATAAATTAATAATAATAATAAACAAATAAATATATCGGGACATCTTAAGCTTAAATTAAGGCTTGTGTTGTGGGTAATAAGAAATAAGCGATGATACATATCATGTAACTACATACAGATACTTAAACACATAGATAGCCACGATCAAGGAACAAATATTTGTGATAAAAAAAATACACAAAATAATGCTTTCACTGGGATTCGAACCCGGAACCTCCAGCTTCATAGATAGGGTCACAACTAACTCGGCTACCGAGGCTGACGACTTTAATTTAAATGGACGCGTAAAATACTTTTTGGTAAGTGGTCACAAAATATTTTGTTCATTTGTCACAGCAAAGTCAATGTCATCTATGAGTCAACATTTTGCAATTTTGTTCCACAAGTCAAGGCAAAAGTGTTCGTTTCGAATAAAATCGATATCATAAACATGCCCACAACGATGGGCAGAACGAATAAAAATGAGTACCGAAAACACCGTTGATCTGGGGGGGAAAAGAAAAAGCGTCGAGTAGAAGCGGGGTTACTCCTTCACCATGGCACCACATAGTAAGTATCTCGCCGTAGCGAAAATTTAAAATTTGAAGCGTAATAGTTAAAACACCTATTTAATAAGTACAACTGTACTCACGTGTACTGCGATAAGAGTTTATCGGAATACCCGAGCCGCTTTTAAAGTAGTTAGAACATTTTTTCTTCTATATTTATGACACTCTCACATTTTACTCTCACATTAAATTTGCCAGCTAATCTTTGTGTTAGGTAACGATTCAAATGATTCTGTAGTAGATATACATATTATTACCTTTATTCTATTGCCAATTGCGACACGAACTTTGTCAGTTATTATTAATTTCAATAAAAAGAACAGATAGGGAGGTATAATAAATTAAATTCACCAATGTGACAATTTCAGGAGGATAGCAGCTTGGCGGGATATTAAGACCGACCAAACTCACGAGCCTGAAACATCAGATTCCACCAATCAAACCCCAATTATTTGTGCAACTAATACTCAGTGAGTGTTTACTACTTTTAGAGTTGTATAATTCATTATGGAATTCATATCATATGAAACTAATGTCGTCGTATTAGAGACTAACTGTAGCTTAAATAACTATGTGTAGGTACACATATATTGCAGGACAGCGAAAGTATTCAGTATGTTATAGGTGTGTAACTTGTCAATCTATAATATGTAATAGATAACAATACCCATATACTTTTCACTTGACATATTCCAACAGTCATTACTGTCATTAGACTTACAAAGCAATACTAAAGTTTTAGCTACGCATGTAATATTTTCAAATAATTTCATTCAAACTGTCCACTCAAAGACATTACCTTTTCAAATCAACCAATCACCATGTGAGACGGCGCTGCGCGCTGCATACTGTCGGCAACCTCTCAAAATGAGCGTCTCAGACCGAGCAGAGTCACAGTTAAAATTATCGTGTTATTGTGTACCTATGAATAATTAGTATATTTTAATTTCTCGCAATTAAAATAAAAAGTAAAGTAGCTCTGGTTTAGAAACCATATTACTGGAACAATTTGAAAACAAACGATGAAAAAAAAACTCGCGGTAATATTATGGCTTGTTTTAGGCTGTTATCAAACAACATATTTATTATACTAATATCATGGGGCATTCCTCCACAAGTCGACCTACCTAGCGTCAAGTCCCCGCCTCCTATATTATTGTGATATGAGCTAGCTTTATTGACTGCGTAACTTACTTTTCCTAACTAGTGCGGAGAAGTAAAATTTTGCGCACGCTTCTCGTACGTTAATTTCTCTTTTTAAGGCACTTGTTATGAGAAAAGTCGTTCGATACACGTATAAAAACTTCTTTTTAACTCGGGTGATTGACTTTCATCCTCGTGGAAAAAAAATTTTTTTTTGCACTTGCATCGAAATGCAACTACTATTACTACTACTATTCTTCCCCTCTTGCTCGCACCAGTCGCGCCAATATGCGTGTGCGACAAGGATGACTGGAAAATAACTTGTACAAACATTAAGTTTAATCACGTTTCTGTAATATTATTATGAAGGCTATTCTTCTGTTTCTACCTATCGTTATCCCGGCTTTTGCCAGGGTCCGTACCTACCTTTCCTCCTCTTTGCGCGATCCTGGGCATCTTCATACTTCACTGTCTGTCCATCTGTCTGTCTATCACCAATATGTATCTAATGGATAATTAGTTGAAATTTTCTCAGATGATGTACAGTCAGCAGCAGATATTGCTAAGCGGGCAGAGTTTTCAAAATAAACTATGCACGACTATTAGAGTGTTAAGATCATTGTGAACACCCTACTCGTTAAGCAATATCTGCTGCTGATTGTACCTACCTAAAATATTGCCGATATAACAAGATACACTAAAAATAATTAAATATTTATATAGCTATGTTTTGTCGTGTTTCGAATAATAACAACATAATTTAAAAAAATATATTTCTTTATTATTGGACGATTAGTATATGAACAAATAAATATATTTAGCATGTGACCATCTTACACATATCAACCTAGTGCCACAATAAACTCCATCAAGGCTTGTGTGAGAACTAAACTACAAAATATGTAATATATAGAATAGATACATACAAATACTTAAATACATATTGAATAGTTGGAGTCCTAATTTTATTAATCTGTACGTAGGTATGAACATGGCATTATGATTTTAGATTAGGCAATCTCTTATGGACCTATAATGATAACCTATCAGGTTTTATACTTGCAGACTATTTTATTCAAATAATTTTAAGTTTTATAGTCTACCTAAAACCTTCTCTTCTTAAATCACTCTATCGATAAAAAAAACGCATCGAAATCCGTTGCGTAGGTGTAAAGATTGAAGCATACAATAGGGATATAGGGACAAGAGAATGCGACTTTGTTTTATATTATGTAGTGATATGGAAGATTATAACCCCTTTATTCATAACCGTCTCCTAATTTAGCAAACTGTTTTTGGGGTTCCGTTGCCAAAATTGCAAAAAACGAAAACCTTATATTCGTCAAGTCATGTCCGTCTCTGTCCGTGTCTGTCCGTCACATCCAATTTACTCGGAAACAATAAATGGAATACTCGGAAGTAATGATATTTGGTGAGGATTGTGTTGTATGAACCGCCAATGATATATAAGTAAAGATACGTCTTACTCTAACAAAATGAGCGAAATAAATACTTCACACCATACACCTCCTACAATTTATTGATAGTTGACAAACACTTATCTTCATACTTCATAATGCGTAAAAGAGATGGTAAAATACATATACTCGTATTTAATTAACGAAAAAGAGACAAGATGTATCTCTTATAGTTTTTGAGATAGGTTGTTTTAACTGTATTTTTTATGATAAATTGATAATGGTACGGAGTCCGACTCGCACTTGGTGGGTTTTTTAATTCATAATACATACATAATTATTATATACGTATAAAAATCAACTACAGGAAACAACGTATCACCTTCCTAGTAAGTTTGTGTGTCTGTTGGTCCATACGGAAGAAAACGTTGATTTAAACTGAATACCTAAATTCTCAAACTTGAAGTCTTCATGACCTAAAAACTAAATAAACCTCCACGTTAATGAAATCAGAAGATCTGTTTGTCTGTTCGTCTCTGTGCCTGGCTGAAAGTTATAGTTTGCCTGTCGATTTGCCTGCCCACCTGTTTTTCTTTGTTTGAATGCATGATTTTTGTACATGTGACCGTTTCAATTCGTAACAGATCCCTGTAAAATACACTGAGCAAATTTGATAGTCACCTACTTACCTATGTGTAAACATAATTATTGATAGGCAAGGTTTTGTATATTTATTTTAAAATATACTTTCTGCAAATAGGTAGGTAGTTAAAATATTTTTTGTGCTGTCCACATGGCTTGTTAAGAAATTAAAACTTGTTTGAACCCATTGAACTTAAAGATCTAGAGTATTTCCGCTGGGAAACAATTCTTATTATAATAAGCGAACTCTGATTCAGAAAATATTATTTTGCATCCGTCTGAATTTCACAACTGATTCTTGTAAAATGGTATGTAATGAGTATAAGTTGAGTGGCCGTGTGGTGATGGCAATAGAAATACATTTGTTACCACCCCAACTCTTCCCGTGGGTGCCCTAATAGTCAACTAAGGGATTCGAAGTGTCACTGACCATTATTTATTGAATATTGGATGATGGGCAACAGCTTGCCCTGCGTGGCGATTATGGGTATTTACTTCCTAATGCGTCCGTATGCTTAGGTACCTAATACGAGAGGCCTTTGTCCAGCAGTGGACTAATTATAGACTGATGATGTGATCTGAGTTTAAGTTACCGTACGAGCCCAACACTTGCCCCATTCTTGATGGTGGATGTGATAAATAAAATCACTGATCTATGGTTATGATATAATTTATTGTAAACTAACGCATGAAGAGTATCAGCTACGGACGTATAAACGTTAACGAATAAAGTAATTAAAATAAGTGTATTAAGTCAGCGTGATCGTGGGTACAGCAATTATATTTAATGCTGTCGGGGGGATGTGCAGTGCTTGCAATGTACAGTTACTATAACTTTTCTTATGACATACATAAAGAATTACCACATGACTTGATGCCCACCTGACGGTGTGTTTATTTTGTAAAGTTTCAAAATCATTGTTTGTATGTCTGTCTGTCTCTCTGTCTGTTTAGGGCTCCCTCTAATCCCTCTATATGGCATTTTTTTTTCGAAACGCTTATGTTATAAGAGACTTGGCATAATCAATTTTTGTAAACAATATTTAGAATATTACTTTGCCAGAAACTATTTTGGCATATTATTATTTAGGTCATGTGTTATTTCGCAGAAATTGGATTTCCATATTTTTGGCATAGGTACATAATTATACACGGTGTTACGCGAGCACTGCGAAAGATTTTAACTATGCATTCTAGACATCAAAATAAGCACAAAATATTATGAGACCTTATGTCAATTCCACCAAAAAAAAATTTTTTTCTTTTTTTTTAGGCCGATTTGAATATTTTTTAACATTTCCAGTACGTTTTATCATAACAACAATTTGTTTAAATTATTTATTTCAATTGTTTTTTTAGGTACCTACAGATTATTTCGTCAAGTCTATTCGTATTTTTTGATTGTCAGGCAAAAGGTGTGGTAATATTAGAACACATTGTGGTAGCATTGTAATTCAAAAGAAGTTAAATGACGAGTTACGTCGAAAAACTTATTTCGAAAAAAGGTTGATTATCTCTGAAACCAAGCCGAATCCAGGAAATTTTATATAACATTAAAGACTCTAAATATGGTCAGGAATCCAGCATTAAAATCTTTCGGAATGCTGACGTAACACCGTGTATACAACTCTCCGAAACTTACTTCACATACATATATTTTACGTTAGGCAGAAATGCATTATCTATTATGGTAGATTGGGTTTGGTACATATACTCATTATAACGATGTAATAAGACAATGTTAAGAAAAAGATGAGGTGATTGGTTAGTTAGGTTAGAACTACGATCTTGACTACCGTTCATTATTGCTGTGGCAAACTGGGTAAGGTTAGACTAGAACAATTGCGATCTCATTAGGAATTCACTGCTACGACAAAGTGGGTTAGGTTAGAACTGCCATCTCATTAGTAAGTCACTACTATCTCAAAGTACGTTAGGTTAGGTTAGAACTGCCATCTCATTAGTAAGTCACTACTGTATCAAAGTACGTTAGGTTAGGTTAGAACTGGGTAGGACAAAGTGGCTTAGGTAAGGCATCGGTCTCACCGCGAGCTACTAAGCTATGAACTATCGGCTACAAACACGAACAAAAGATACGCACTCCCGTGTAAATATAAAATATTTTAAAATAAAAATAAAACCGCCTTCAAAAATTCGCCCAAACTAAAAAGTCAAAAATAATTTTAGTTCCTACTTCTTAGGATTTCCTACACAAACCTTTAAACCTTTTACCCTATTCATTGAAATAAAATATTATGGCTAGGTACCCTACAGATTTCTTAGAAGTCGGTGCCAAGCCAAATACGTTCATTCAGGTATATATTAGATAGAGCTTTGTAACTTACTGTCACTCTGATTATGTTTTTATCAACAGAATGTTCTACCTCAGTCATTTTGATGAAAGCATAACCGGAGTGACAGTAAGTTACAAAGCTCTAGCCTCTATCAAATACAGTTATATACTCGCGAAGAGAACATATTTGGCTTGGCACCGACTTCTAAGAAATCTGTAGGATACCTAGCCATAATATTTTATTTCAATGAATAGGGTAAAAGGTTTAAAGGTTTGTGTAGGAAATCCTAAGAAGTAGGAACTAAAATTATTTTAGACTTTTTAGTTTGGGCGAATTTTTGAAGGCGGTTTTATTTTTATTTTAAAATATTTTATTTTTTGCTTTTTAGTAGTGTAAAATCGTTATTTAGTATGCTCTAAATACTTATAATTAGAATGTACTGCACTGTAATAGGCCAGAAAACCTGAACTGGATACCTTAAATATTCAAAGAATTATCCCATTATGAAGGAGATATACATTGTATCATCAGCAAGTATGAATAATTTCAAAGATTATAGGTAACAGCCTTAGCATGCCTATATTATTTAAAGAATCATTTACCGCTAACCAACATGTCATAACTACTAAGCAAACACTTAAATAGATCTCGAAAATGTATGACAGTTGTTATATTCAAGGAATTATCCCATTATCAAGGAGATATACATTGTACCATCAGCAAGTATGAATAATTTCAAAGATTATAGGTAACAGCCTTAGCATGCCTATATTATTTAAAGAATCACTTACCGCTAACCAACATGTCATAACTACTAAGCAAACACTTAAATAGATATGTTCAAAGAATTATCCTCCAACTCCTAATAGTTAAGGAGTTATACCTTTCGTCATCAGCTCACCAACATGAGACTATGACCACCTAAAGGCAAATACTCAAATAGCTTCCAAACTACATGAACTGTGTTATATTTAAAGAATTATCCCCCAACTCCTAATTTCTAAGGAGTTGTACCTTTCATCATCAGCAAATACTCGAATAGCGTCCAAAATACATGAAATATGTTATATTTAAGGAATTGTCTCCCAACTCCTAATCTCTAAGGAGTTGTACCTTTCATCATCAGCTCACCAACATGAAAGGATGACCACCTAAAGGCAAATACTCAAATAGCTTCCAAAATACACGAAATATGTTATACTTAAAGAATTATCCCCCAACTCCTAATTGCTAAGGAGTTGTACCTTCCATCATCAGATCACCAACTTAAAACGTTCATGACTAGGCGCAAATACTTGATTAGTCTTCGAAAATAAATGAAAAATGTCATGTGTGCCTACAACATTTGAAGAGTTCCCTCGATTTCTCCAGGATTCCATCATCAGATCTGGATTCGGTGACAATGGGACCAACTAGAAGGTATACCCATTCAAACAAAAAAAGAATTTTTCAAATCGGTCCACGCGTCTTCGAGTAATCGGGGAACATACATAAAGAAAAAAAAAAGATTTCGACGAATTGTAAACCTCCTCCTTTTTGAAGTCGGTTAAAAAGAGAGTGTCTCTTTTATTTACACGGGAGTGCGCATCTTTTATTCGTGTTTTTTAACCAATAGCTCGCGGTGAGACCAGTGCCTTAGGTTAGAACTGCCACCTTATTAGTAAGTCACTACTATATCAATGTAAGTACGTTAGGTTACGTTACAATTGCGACCTTATCAGCAATTGACTGTTATGACAAAGTGGTTTAGGTTAGGATACAACTGCGACCTCAGCAAGTCAGCAGTAATTCACTGCTATGGCAAAGTGGCTTCGGTTAGGTTAGGTTAGAATTGCGACCTTGTTAGATTAAATTATGCTCAATTAGTAAGTCTACAGTAGAGTAAATTGTATTTCCATTTCAACAATTATAAAGAAAAAGAAATGTATTTTCCTTTACTGTCATGGCAAAAAACTCGACAAGAAAACGTTATGCATATCTTGCACGGGAAAGAGAGGGCTGGAAGATACTCCAACGACAAGTGAATAACTCTGTGATGATGATGATGAAGGTGACCGTCTGTTCATTATAAGAAAAAGATTTGAGAGTTCAACCCACAGTCCCTTATATTCCAGTATGTGTGTCTATTTGTCCGTCCGTGGCTAAGCTCGGCGATCGTTAAGGTGCATGCAGGCCAAAAGAGCATTCGCTGTTCTAACCCCCAACTCTACGAAATTCGATCGTTACACGAAACGAGATTCGTTGAATTCGTAGAGTGGGGGATAGAACAGCGAATGCTCTTTTGGTCTGCATGCACCTTTAGTATCAACTAGAAAGCTTAAATGTGGCATGTACAATCATGTATATTTTTATACCACCGACATCGACAGAACGATGAAAAAAATGAAATTTTACGGTAAGTATCTATAGAGGACACGTAAAATGATGATGTTTTATTTGCACTTTCACCTTATGGTATGTGGTGTCTTTAGGTATGTGACCTTGTCATCAAAAGCGGTTGTTTATGCAATATAGAAATAGATAAAAATCTCTTGAAAACTCCAAATAATTGTGCCAGGGAGACACTAAACTTATTGTTAGAATAATATTTATTTTACGTAATGTATACCGTTTTTTAGTGTGGGGATACAACAGGAACCCCTGTCTCTCTATATCTCCGTACACTGCTAACTTTAGTGATCGTTAGTAAATACCTACTAATAATATATATTTAGAATGAATGAATGAACGAATGAATTAATGAATGAATGAAAAGTTAAATAATTAAACGTAAAGTTTAATTAAATAAACGTTAGTTATGCACGTCGATAGATGCGTAATAAGTCGTTCACATTTCTTGTTAGATTTGCGGATAAGTTCGAGCATTTTTTGAAGGGGTAGTAACAAAAAAATGCTAGTAATTTGTATTTTAGTCTACTATTATTTATTGTACTGGTGAAAAAGTAACCCTGTATATCTATGTATTATTCATTATATCGTCGTTCATCACAAATAATAGCGCTTGTTGTCGGACGGTAAAATGCACACTATGCAGCGGTCTTGGGTTCAATCCCCAGCCCGAATCATTTACTTTATTTTATAAGCCTATGTATGTCATATTATATTATATTCACAAGTCCTTTACGATGAAGGAAAACATCGTGACGAACCTCCATACATCTGCGATAAAAAACAAGGATGTATGTGAGTTCTCCAACAAGTACCTACTGGGCCAGCGTTGGCACCACGCAAAATATGCACGTTTGATGTCGAGACTCTAAAAAATGCCCTGAATACAATACAATCCAAAAATACCGACACCACAAGTCTTAATGGAGCGTACCGTTTACTAGGCCGATGTGTGTGAAAATGTCCCAGGATATTGATTTTTTTGTGTGTGACTAGACGAAAACTATGCATCATGGGCTATGATCGAAATGATCATTTTTTCACAAGGTTGATATTTAATATGCTCCTACTCGTAAACAAAGGGTAGCATTTCTTGCTGGTCACAGACCACCTCCTGTAGACTTTCATTACCTATAAGGCGACTCGCAGTCACCAGCAGTTATATTTCTCGCACTGATATACTTAGACGCGGCGCTCGTCGTGCTTGTTCAGTTGCGACTAAGTAACAGACCCGTAAATAGCGCTCGTTTTTGGCAATAAAAAAGCCGAAAAAGTGCATTTCACTGCTTTACATGGAGTGTTGTGTGAATTGGTATGCAAAGACAACAAGAAGTTCTAATTTAAAAATATAGATTAGCGGCCCATGCTGAAAAAAATATGGGTCATTTGAACCACCAGGTGACCTATCTTGAACGATATAAGAGCATAAAATAATAAGATTCAGCACTATGCCGTCACTTGTAAGCTGTCCAACTGACTCCTGGTGAGAATTTAAAAGTACAGGTAGAGTGAGTACATTTTGGTCAAATATTTTTGTACGGCATTCTTACCACCGATAGATCCATGAAAAATAATAAGAAAACGCACAGTGCCGTACAAAAATTGTGCGCCACAAAGTCTGATTTTTTTTTTATTTTCCGACTATCAACAGGGTAAATTTGGTCATTTCATTTTGTACGGCATCTGTGTCATATTATTTCAATACTGCTTCTAATCCATTATTTCGCAACGCCGTACAAAAATGATGTACCAAGGGGAAAAAAAGCGAGGGTTGCAATCCCTTCTCTTTCCGTGGTCCAGGGGGTGATTTGACACAACATGAAATAAATTTATTTTGAAAGTATTTTATGCATAGATAATATTTTTTCATATGCCGTATATTTTCGTTGGTCCAAAGGGAAAAAAAAAAACTGTACGAAATGTAAGGTGATTTTTTTTATACGGCATTTAGATATTTTATTTTTACTAATAGTCATAGTCTTTTCTTGATTCTAGGTTCCTAGTTAGAAACTATAAAAGTGATGACGTCATAGGTAAATAAATCTTTACATCTTAAATTTGTACGTAAGACTTGGATTTTGACAAATACATATTTATGTTTCAGAAAATAATAGATAAGTTAGTTCGGACGTCGATGAAGACGTTGATTCCGATAACAACTGAGTAACTGATTCCAATACTGCATAAATTTATCTAATTTCTTAAAAAAAAAATATTATTATCATTAAATATATAGATTTTTTCTAAAAAATCATTGTTTTATTTATTGACATCATTACAATGAAACAAATCAATTATATATTATATGTATGTATCAATAACGTTTGAAGTGTATATTAAACCAAAAAGTATACATAACTGTTGATACTGGGATTTTTCATTTTCAATTCTTGGACATAATATACACAACGTTTCAATTCTGCTAGACGTCATAGTGATTTTATCATATTATCAATTGTTCTCTTCAAAAATATGTTAATACCGCACTGCATCAGATGGCCATAAAGTACCCTTAAAATTGTAGCGTGACTTTCATCAGCCTAAAATATATGGTCTGCATAAAAATGTACGGCATTATTTTTTCCTAATTTATCTCATCATCATCATCATTTCAGCCAAAAGACGTCCACTGCTGGACATCTAATTTATCTATGTTAATGTTATTTAAAACAAGGGATAAAATGTAAAAAATTGCTATATTTCATTAATCTATGATATTTATACTTTTACATTAATTTGCAAAATTTCAGCTTTTGTATTTCTCTATAATTCTTTTTAGAACGGTTTATTTTGAACGGCAATACTATGTAAGGATTGTGTTTTACAACATCATGTTAAAAAAGAAGTTCCCGTACAGGATCAAATGATTTTACAGCTGTAAAAATCAAGGATACGATGAAATGAAGATGATTATTGATATACATTCAAATGGACTATCATTTTTTGACAGCAATATTTTTAATAGTACTTTTGAGTGCTAGATTATGTTTTGGAACCGAAGCCGTACTTTTGTAAATCACCCCCTGGACTACGGAAAGAGAGGGGATTGCAACCCTCGATTTTTTCCCTTGTCGCATGATTTTTGTACGGCGTTGCGGAATAATGAATTAGAAGCAGTATTGAAATAGTATGACACAGATGCCGTACAAAATCAAATGGCCAAATTTACCCTGGTGAATGTCGGAAAATAAAAAAAAAATCATACATTGTGGCGCACAATTTTTGTACGCCACTGTGCGTTTCCTTATTATTTTTCATGGATCTATCGGTGGTAAGAATGCCGTACAAAAATATATGACCAAAATGTACTCACTCTACCTGTACTTTTAAATTCTCACCAGGAGTCAGTTGGACAGCTTACAAGTGACGGCATAGTGCTGAATCTTATTATTTTATGCTCTTATATCGTTCTGGATAGGTCACCTGGTGGTACAAATGACCCATATTTTTTTCAGCATGGGCCGCTAGTCTAATAGACTGAACTACATTCCGCAGAAAAGTCATACTACATAGTACTTCTGTCCCATTTATCAAATCAAAAATGCAATGTGCTATTGCTTTCTTACGAAGCACGTGTACCATTAGTGGTGGGACAATGTTGGTTTCGTTAATTACCGTGACCACGTGCTTTGTTTAAAGTAAGTTTAACCGGGTTTACGGAATAGAAATGAAAATAAGGATTGATTTTTAGCAATGTAACATTTTACAATCTTTTTTAGATTAGATTATTCAGTAGTAAGCTGTAGTTTGTAGTTTTTTACACGACTGCCAAAAGGAGAGTATATGTGTTCAGCCCCTATGTATGTTTCATATTTTCTTTAAACGCGCAGATCTTCGTGACCACTTAACCGTTTTTAATAGTGTAAGGTGTCATTAGAATCCTCGTGACGTCGCGGGTAACATAGGATATGTGACGTCACGTTAAAGTCAATATGGCGGCCTGAAAATTCAATATTATCTAACCAAAAAAAACAAAAATGAAAGAAATCTATCGTGTTTGGTATCAAAATGAAGAGCTTCAAACCACGATTATGAACATGTATATAACTTATATGTTTGTTAGTTATTCTAGAAAAGCCAGATTCATTAAAATACAATTAAAGCGCAAAGAATAATATGTCATCTAAATGCTATGATTTGGGTATCAAATTAAAGCATTTTGTATGCAGATTGTAAATATATATACAAGTTATATGTTCAAGTATATGTTTGAAGAGAATACTCGAAATGTTCTACATCGCACTATTGAAGTTTTTCTTCAATGTCTAAGTCGTGACAGGACTGTCACCGTTGACACATCTTGAACGCTGAGTGTGTATGAAACACTGCATGTACGCGCTTGTGGTCAAGGGGTAAAACGCACGGCTGCTACGCAGCGGTAGTGGGTTCAATCCCCGGCTCGTAACCGATAAGTTTTTCAAATAAAACTTATATACGATATACGATATTGTTTGATATACAGTACCGATCAAAAGTTTAAGTTCACTCCATGATTTCGATACAAAATAGACTTTCGGGCGATATTTTTTTTTCAGTGTTGATGTTAAGTAATTTCCCATAGAATCTGAACAATTTTATACATTGGATCCGATAATAATTCATAGGCGAGTGCAGTTGTCATATTACGTTTGATGATGACATGACTACCAAAAGCTGCCACAGCTGCCTCAGCTGTCCCAACCGTTCGAAAGTAAATTCGAAAGTAATTAATAAGAAATAGCTCAATAATCAGTCATAATTTTATTAGTTGGAAACAAGTGTCGACTTAAATGCTGGAAAAATGATAGCTCAGACAGTCGATTTCGTATCAAAAAAGTGTCTGTCGTATCGTGTATGAGAAGTTTCTAACAAGTATTGGGCCAGCGTTGCGGAGAATGACCAGAATACAATATCAAAAAATAACGTATGATTCTTAGATCAGTGGAATGTCCCTAAAATACAATCACAATAGCAATTGTGGTCAAACAAAATTGCTATACGTGTTGTAACATGCGAATAAAATTTTTTTGAAATATCTTTACATTAAATGTCTCGTATCGTGTACGAGACATTTAATGTGGGCTGGTTTTTTTCATCCAAAATATGAGGCTACAGTTTTTAGCCTTCATGATAGGATTGATAGGTACAGCAACGTCACTAGAAAACGGGCTTAGTCATACATATGGTGCGGGAGAGGAACACTAAACGGGGGGGCAAGGTTTTGACCGTACTGCCGTTGGCTTTTGGTGAGATCAGGGTTGGACGGGTTTGGCCTTAACATTTGCGCAGGGAAGTTGGTATGAATGAAGGTAGGTTTGCCTGAAAACTTGAGTCTCACGCAGCTCGCAGGCTAGCGTGCTGGGTGGCCTCGCTCCAGTCCAGGACTTCACCCCTACGCGGATCACGGCTTTCAGCCTCCGCTGAGATTCGTTTTAATGCTACACTTTTCAATTATATAGCGAAGGAGCGCTGGGATCTGGAAGCTTGGCCTTCGGCCTTGCAAACCGGCGCCCCTTTAGGGGACAGTTCGGGCCTTCGGCCCTACGCGGAGCTTGGTTTACAGCCGTCGCAGGTTGTAGAAACGATCGCCAAGTCTACGGATCTCAGATTTGTTTTCATGTTACACTATTCCATCACGTAGTGTGGTAGCGCTGGGCTCTGGCTTCGATTGATAAGGCAGTTAAGAAGGACGTTTGTACCGCTTGGGCTCGCTTGTCGGGCCTCCGATCATCGGGCTCACGCTTGAAGCACCTCGATAGATACGCTCTAGGCCTTCGACCCTTCTTCGGCCTTGCTTTAAATATCTTCCAAGTGACACTTGGGCCCTCTAAGTAAAAGTCTGTGCCTCTGGCTCCGGTGGTCCGGGCCGGAGGCTCGGCTTTTGGCCTCGCAAACCAGCGCCTCTCTGAAGAACGATTCGGGCCTTCGGCCCTACGCGGGGTACGTCCTACGGCTTTTGCAGGTTGTCGAAAGGATCGTCAGATCCATTTAACGTTACACTATTCCATCGGCTGACGTGGTAGTGCTGGGCTTTGGCGGCTCAGTCTTCAGCCTTGCGAACTGGCGCGCCTCTGAGTGCCGCTTTTGGCCGTACGCGTTGGCCGTGTCTCTACGCGGAGCTCGGCTTTAAGTCTCCGTTGGAGTTCGAAGCGAACCGTTGCACGTTGGGCCCTCCGGTTCGATTATTAAATCAATTAGGAGGGACGGTTGTACCATGTGGGCTCGCTCGTCGTGCTTTGGGCCCTGCGCGGATGTGGGTTTTTTTAGAAGCTGGGGTATTTGAAGAAGCATGTTCAATTTTCTCGCAGCTCGGCCTTCGGCCGCGCTTTAAATTTGCAAGCGACATGCTTGGGCTCTCGAAGTGAAGGTCCGGCTCCGGGCCTCCGCGAGCTCAGTTTTCGACCTCCTACCCTGAAGCTCGCTCTTTGGAATCGCTCAACATGGATTTACACTGATTCCAGTAATGTTCCAACCCTCACGTGGCGTGCCCTTTGGCTTCGCCCAAAATTAGCGGGATGGGAACTCACCGGGCCCCCGGAGCGAACCTTCAGCACTCTGTGAAATCAGTTTTTTTGAAATTCTATCCAACTTTAAGGATTCTCCAGATTCACTAAAAGGTTTCAAATAAATAAAATAATTAAAAAATTAAAAAACACGACTGCCGTTTTAAGCGAACTGAAAAGTAACAAATAATTAAGGTTAATTCTTGTCAGCGTATCTACATAATTATAGGCGCTTGTCTTATTACTTCCTATATTTTGTTTCGATTGCAGTCGGGGAACCTTTCATTACGGAAAATATTAATATATGGAGGTTCCCCGACTGCAATTGACAAAATATAGTAAGTAATAAGACAAGCGCCTATAATTATGTAGATACGCTGACAAGAATTAACCTTAATTATTTGTTACTTTTCAGTTCGCTTAAAACGGCAGTCGTGTTTTTTAATTTTTTAATTATTTTATTTATTACGTAGTTAGTAGTAAGTAAACAAGTCGTTTGATTCAAATTTTTTATAGTTTATTGTGTAAGTACGTAATGTGGACAGTTTTTTTAACGCAGGTTTTTTGAGTCAGGAACGCTCATCGCCCATGTGATTCCACCGATGGGCCTGACAATGATTGATCTCGAAGGCAGTACGAGGGGTCCATATTGGCACTTATACAATTTTTTCTTCGAATATTTTTACTAATACCGTTTTTTACTCATAATCATCATTACTCCGAAATTTTTTTCTCATACTTTTTTCTTACTAAAAATTATATTTCTACCTACAATAACGATTTTTATTTCGAAATTTTATCCTCCTAAAGTCGTCAAGTAGATTAATCTATACTCATAAAATTATTTGAAATAAATTGTTTATTTATAAACATTTTCCCATTAGGTTCACTCTGTTGTGGTATAATTATTTTATGAATAACATAAACTATGTAGTCATAATGGGCTTTGTGCAGAAACTGTTGTGACAAACTCAACTTTAGCATATTTCTTTATGACAGATTTCGAGTTGTTCGAATATTATTGGAGCATAATTTCGATGCTCCTATTTATGATGAGGCATAATCTGGATGTCCATAAAAAGTATCGGCATAGTTTGTTTTAGCATAACAGAGAAGGAATAATTACAACCTCTCAATATAATCGAGGTAGTAGTAATATTCTATACGTTACTTACTGTGTTACTGAGCTGAGTACTTTCTAGGTTGCTAAAAAAAAATAACCTCGAAGACTAAGGCGGGAGCAAAGCTCCCGCCTTAGTCTTCTAACCTAACCTATCCGAGTCGGATCTGCCCCGGAAGGTTTTGTTTGCTCGCTTCGCTCGCTCACTGCAGAAATTCTCACCCTCATAGCAAATTCTGCCTGACCAAAAAGGCAAGTTTCGAACATGTGGCTACATGCCCAAAAAAAAATGCAAATCTAATTTCTGTCTTATAACACTCGGCGTAATTAATGATATGCCAAGATAGTTTCGGACAAAATAATATTCGAAATATTGTTATTTAAGCCAAGTGATGTTTCTGTCTCATTAAGTTGATGCCAAAATAGATTATACCAAGTCTGTTATGTCCTAAGCGTTTCGGACAAAAAAAGTTTAGAGGGAACCCGTTTAGTACAGTACCTACTCTGCCACAACCTGATTTGTGCAGGTAGCTAGTTTACAGTAATAGTACGATTTATATTTAATTAAACAAAAATAATTCATACATAAAACCAGTACAGATAAAAATAAGTACCTATAACATTAGAATATATAGCATAAAATAAGTATAGTGAAAAATTATATAAACATAAAAGTTAGTACTAAAAATATGTATGAAAAACAATATTATGAACATAAATAATTCTATGTGATGATGATTATGAACAAAGATTATTCTAAATACCGATCATTATGAAGTTAAATTGTATAAGAAAAATTTTCGGAGTTCCAATAATCTAAGTTGCAATTTTATAAATACTTTGGCGCACCCCAGTACGAGGGCACTCGGAGTTGATTTGACATCGATAAATGTTATGTTGGCTTTTTAGTATTATCTTGGCATGCAGTTGGGTTCCGTGTCATAAGATAGGCCTGATGATGAAATTGGACGAAGTTTGAGGGAACTCGGAATAGGTTTGAGACAATGATATCCTACGATGACTTTATAGGATGAGCAGTTAGGTCAAATACCACAAGATAGGCCTGATGATGAACTTGGAGTAAGTGCGAGGGAACTCGGAGTTGGTTTGAGATAATGATATGTTCTGTTGGCTTTTTAGGATCCTCTTGGTGAGCATGTGTCAAATATCACAAAATAGGCCTGATGATGAATTTGGAGTAAGTGCGAGGGAACTTGGAGTTGGTTAAGGATAATGATATGTTGTGTTGGCTTTTGAGGATTAGCAGTTGGGTCAAATACCACAAGATGGGTCTGGTGATGAACTTGAAGGAAGTTCGAGGGAACTCGGAGTTGGTTTCAGATAATGATATGCTATGTTGGCTTTTTAGGATTAGCAGTTGGGTCAAATACCACAAGATAGGCCTGATGATGAAGTTGGAGGAAGTGCGAGGGAATCCGAAGCTGGTTAAAATCATCATCAATATTATCGAAGCAGATGTTAAAACTAACATGAAAATGTTTATCACAATATGTAACTATTATGTAGATGACACGTGTAACAATGATAAAATGGTGTTAAAAAAGTGATATTTCTTGGACGTGAGAAAAACAATAGTTTCCTAGGGTCGCGGTGTTCTGTTCCGTTAGAATTGGAGATGTGCTATAATTACTTATTCTGTGGTGAAAGTGAGTATTTTATTTATACACTAACTTAGAAATTACTAAATGTGTATTGTACAGGTTAAAGTATATATTCATTTGTTACTTAAGTACCAACTAGTTAATCTGCCATATCTGAGGCAGCCCTGTTGCGTGATTGTGCGAGTTGCGCGTGTACAAACATACCCGTACGCACACATAGGCACAGACAAATGTCAGATTTAGTTTTTGTATGCCGTATCCACCCTGTGACATAATTGTATAATTTGGCATGTAATTCAGGATAATATTTTTCCACAGCTCCATTTCGTCACAGGTTTTTTTTCTTCGTGGCATTTTTAAATCACTCGGCAATAATTATTTTGTGAAAAGAGTTATCGGTATGGTTAAATTAATCGACATCCTTTCCAATAAGCGACAATATCAAATAGCAAAATTGGCTAAGCAGGTATACCCACTAAAGTTAAGTATGGAGGGTAGGTATTAGAAATGAGAAATAAATAATGTTGATAAAGGGTCTAGCAGGATAAGCTAACAAGAGTTGCCCCCTCAAGGGATTTGGTTATAATTTGAGGTGCAGTAGTGGGAAGGCCTAAGAACACTGGATGCGTAATATCAGCCTCCGATCTTCTTTTGTTTCAGACTTATTCACGAAAATGTCATAAATCATGGTAATCTTTAAACTGTGATGTTAACTAAACCAAGTAAGCGAGAGTAACCAAATAAATTCAGAATTAAAGAGCGTGAAATGGGGTTCATAATGCATATTTTTAAAGACATTCATATCTTTAAACTTGGATGAAAAAAAAAAGTTTTTTTTACGGTTATATTTTATACCACTTCTCGCAGAGGCACAACTACCAAAAAAATTACTTAATAAACCACAACTGACAACTACGTATACATTTAAAAAGATTTCGAAATATCATGGTGCGTCATGTCAAAAAAAAATTACGAACGTATGTTTTCGCACCATCTGTACAAGAACACGACAATCATTGATAAATAATTTTTATTACCATTCCATTTCAACAAATAATTGAGTAGAGCAATCAGAACAATACAATTCTTCTATATTTACAGAATCATACTCTTCATGGTCCCAAGTATGACTGTATTCAATTCCACAATATTCACATTTCTTTTTAAGGGCAATATTTTCATCCGAAAGGGAAGTGATTTATCAATGATTGTCGTGTTCTTGTACAGATGGTGCGAAAACATGAGTTCGTAATTTTTTTTTTGACATGACGCACCATGATTTTTCGAAATCTTTTCAAATGTATACGTAGTTGTCAGTTGTGGCTTATTAAGTATTTTTTTTGGTAGTTGTGCCTCTGCGAGAAGTGGCAAAAAATATAACCGAAAAAAAAAAAAACATTTTTTTTTCATCCAAGTTTGAAGATATGAATGTCTTTAAAAATATGCATTATGAACCCTATTTCACGCTCTTTAATTCTGAATTTATTTGGTCACTCTCGCTTACTTGGTTTAGTTAATATCACAGTTTAAAGATTACCATGATTTATGACATTTTCGTGAATAAGTCTGAAACAAAAGAAGATCGGAGGCTGATATTACGCATCCAGTGTTCTTAGGGCTTCCCACTACTGCACCTCAAATTAAAACCAAATCCCTTGAGGGGGCAACTCTTGTTAGCTTATCCTGCTAGACCCTTTAAACCTTATCCCCTGATCTGTGTAGGCGTCCTGAAAGGACGTCTGTCACCAATGTAATTGAAATTTGAATTTTATTTTCAAGGTTTATTTTCCAGTAGTAGGTACTTTTTTGACAGACCACATATACATATGACCACATATATATATGTGTATATATATACATGGGTTACTTTTTCACCAGTACAAAAAATCAACATACGTAATAGTAGTCCAAGTTACAGAATACTAGCATTTTTTGTTAGTAGGTACAAAAAAACTGAAATACCAATGTTTTAACTTATCCGCAAACCTAACAGGAAATTTGGACGCATTGCGCATTATCAATGTGCATAACTAGCAAAACACACGAACTGGCAACTATTTATTTAAAACGTCATCGCACGCGGCATGGCGGGTTGGAAAAGCGGCGGCGGTAATGTGCATCGAGTATCAACTTATCATTATGACTTGGCAAAAATATCTTACTAGATCCCAAATCCTCCGTCTTACTTGCACGGGCTTAGGCCCGTCAAAATAAAGAATTTTTCTGTGTGTTATAAATAAATAAATAATAAATAAATAAATATCTTGGGACATCTTACACAAATCAACCTAGTCCCAAGGTAAGCTCAATTAAGGCTTGTGATGTGGGTACTAGGCGACGATATATATAATAGATAGATACATATAGATACTTAAATACATAGACAACCATGACCAAGGAACAAATATTTGTGATAAATAAATACACAAATAATGCCCTCGCCGGGATTCGAACCCGGAACCTCCAGCTTCGTAGGCAGGGTTACTACCAACTAGGCTACGGAGGCTGACAAATTTGTCGAATGTTTTAAATTATGTCTGGGAAACGTGATAAAATTACAAAGCAGCACAGAAACTTTCTTTATTGAGGCGTATTTCAAAATTTTAAATCAACTTTATCTACACAAATATCGTTAAGTGCTCTAAAATGCGTCCAGAAACAATAGACAATGACCAGCATTACCCACCATCAGAACTTGGCACATACATAAAGTTAACATTATATACGATTTTTCCGGAGGTTATGAGTTTTAAATTTGGAACAGCTGTCAGATTCAAGTGGGGTGCCTATTCTGGTATCTATAAATATTCAGCCAGTCATCAACACAATAAGTTAATTCAGTATATTTTTTAGTAACAATCGGACGATATTTTCATATCGAGTGACACAAGAATAGGGACATCATTCGATTGTCTATGATTTAAAAAAAATACAGAAATTCAAATCGGTGCCATTCCTGCCTTTTGTTTATTGCCTTACAAGTGAAAAATTGTGAAAAGTTGTAAATACTTTGTGATAATACTGATAATTATTTGATAATGAGTGGCAGTGACTCGGATAACGATATGAGCACTCCGCCGGACATACTCAATGCAGCTATGACAGCAACTAACAACCTGTTGCCGCAAAAGTCGAGAGCCAAGTATGAGAAGGCTCTGTTTCTGAACGCATCTTAGAGCACTTATGATATGTGTGTAGATAAAGTAGTGTTTGCAACTATACGTAATCAGGCATTACGTACAGTTGCATAAACTACTATTATGTACAATGATTGGAATCAAAAAAACATACCTAATTAATGGAGTCCATTTCTAATGCTTATTAATTAATTTACATGAATGTTTCCTTCGATATTTCCCATCACAAGTTTTCACTTTTAAGTTCATCAAAATGCTCTTATTATTGGACTTGGGCCTCTTCAACGTATACTCGCCGTTTCACCTCACCCCACAAAAAAAGTCACACTGGGTCAAATCTGTTGACCTGGCTGGTCATAACACTGGCATTTTCCAGGCGGGGCACACTTTGTTCAGCGTTAGAGTTTACTCTATACATAAAGCATTTTATCACGCTCACATGATGCTCCAGTACATCATGAATCAAGCGCCGAGCGCCTACTTTACGTATCGAGTAAACGCTAACTTAATCGTTACTTGCCAAATCATGACACTTGCCTTTTTCTTTGGCTTGTTAATCTCGCTACCATACTTATATTTATTCAATCATATTTTTTCAGTTGAATATTGAAATACAGTTGAAGATTGGGAAGATACTTCAGCGGAAAGAACCTAATGAAAATGTAACGGAACACGTTTCAAGAAAATGGTATTGAACTTGGTGACAAGAAACATTCATATATTTTTAATTAAGCACAATGTTTATATACTATTTAATTTTCGACATTATTATGAGCTGTGTTTTGCCGAATAAATATTGTTACTGAATACAAGTGATGAAAGTGAGCATTTTCTACATGAGTGTCGGCGATCGAAACCGACAAGAGTTAAAGAGGTCTACATTTCAACACCAACATCAAACTATATTATGCGAATGCATTATGCGAGAAAATATCTGCATACAGTACCAACCAGACTGTGCAGAAAAATAGGGGAGAGTGGGGTACAGTGAATAAAGGTGCACTGTGATAATTTTGCATTAGCTTTATTTATGGCTTTAATAATCCGGTATTCTTTTTTTACGAATTTGCTCATCTGTGTGATACTAATATTGGAGTAACTAAATAACGGAAGATACTTTCAATTATACCTGAAAAGTCTTGTTCTTGGTTTTTTTACCTCAAACTAGGAACTGTTCTGTGATTTCTGATTGAAGAGGTAACTTTAGTTCACTTTTTTATAATGAAAATGATTTTAAAGCTACATGTAAATTATATACTTGTGCTGGAAAATGTGTCCTCTAAGGAATAGGTGGGACAATAAGGTATGTAGAAAATTACAAATAAAAATAACACCACTACAACATTTGTAAAAAAAAGGGATCCACTGTACCCCACTCTCCTCTACTATGAAAATTCAGTCTTGCACTCGCGCAGAAAAATATCACATTCTGTGGAGTGAAGTTCAGGTAGAGTTCTTATGAAAACTGTCACCACTCTTAGTAACCTCGTATGTCACTATTGAATCGGAACTGAGATACGTACGCACTATAGGAGTATCTTAAAGTCCGTTGGCTCAACTGCTACTTTTATTCCTATGTAAAATAAGAGTGACAGCTGGTAACCACAGTTACCAAAAGCTATTGAGTTGAGTGGCTTTTATGGATCGAATATTCGCTGTGTCGAAAATCGTAGAAATAATGTATCCTAAAATCAAAATTAATGTTTCGATTGGACAATCGACGTATATTTGTGACCGAGATTGTCATCCCATAATCTCGGTCACAAATATACATTGGCTCGACTGCTACCGGATCGAATATTCGCTGGGTCGAAAAGTGTATAAACGAGACCATAATTGTAATTGGTTACCGGCGCAAACATCACACTTGTAAACAAAATGTAAAAATTGTCTCACTTGTACTCTGTTTGGTTAGGTATTTTAAAAAGGTAAAAAATCTTGCACTATCTTTTTATTGAAAAATGCATTTAAAAATCCAAACTAGGTACTTAATGAATCAAAACAATGTAAATCACTGTATTCCTTTGTTATATTACGTATATTTGGTAAAACTTATTTTCTACTTGTAGTTTCAATAAAAAGATACTGCAAGATTGTTTACCTTTTTTTAAATATCTAACCAAACAGAGTATAGAATATAGAGCAAGAATATATTATGTATATAAAAACTATAATATGTATGTGTCAACCATTCGGCAACCCATTATCTCGATTACATCGTTAATAGTAGCCCCAAACTTTGGTATTAGGTACTATTCGTCATCTATTTACTGAAGTATTCCTACATGGATATAAAACAATTTGTACATAGCACAGACGTTGATACAAGAACAGACGAGGCGATGAACTTTCGATACTCAACAGATTGAAACCTATGTTTTAGCTATGCATATATTTAGGCCACCAATATTTAAATTTAGCGAATATTAGTTCTCAGCAGAAGAGTACAGAAGAGTAGGTAGGTACTGTAGCCGTGCCATGAGCTGGAAAGTAAAGGATACGTAATTACGTAAGGTTTTACTCGATACGTGCATTCTATCGTGCTCGCGCTTACAAATAGGAGCGAGCGCGATGGCCTGCTCAACGTATTTAATAAAACCTAATGTTACCGATACTTGTAAAGTCATGGTACGGCTACTGTTTATTATATTTACTGTATCGTTGGCCAGTAAGTTAGGGTTTTCGATCTTTTGCAGGCAACGCTATATAGGCGTGTGGTCCAAACAGCTGTCAGATTCATAGGCACTGAACATGAAATATCGAAATTCTAATTGTATTTGGAGGTAACCGTTATAATGGCGGGACCGGATCCTGAATTCGATCGATTCATATTGCATTATTTAGTACTGAATTTGTACTATTTAGTACCTGTTGTAAAAAAAATTGTACCTCTTCTATTTCAAAGTTATATTCAATCAGTCTGGTCCCGCCATTATAACGTTATAATGGCGGAACCAAATCCTGAATTCGATCGATTCATATTGCAATATTTATTTAGTACTGAATTTGTACTTTTTGGTACCTGTTGTAAAAAAATAATACCTCTTCCATTTCAAAATTATACTTCAAACAGTCTGGTCCCGCCATTATAACGTTATAATGGTGGGACCAGGTCCTGAATTCTGTCCATATTCTGTCGATTCATATTGCATTATTTAGTACTGAATTAGTACTATTTGGTATTGATACCTCTTGTAAAAAAATTAGTACCTCTTCCATTTTAAAATTATATTTCAAATAGTCTGCTTCAAATGATCTGGCGGAACCAGACTATTTCAAATATAATTTTGAAATGAAAGAAGTACAATTTTTTTTACAACAGGTACCAAATAGTACAAATTCAGTAAGTACTAAATGATGCAATATGAATCGACAGAATATGGACAGAATTCAGGACCTGGTTCCGCCATTATAACGTTATAATGGCGGGACCAGACTATTTGAAGTATAATTTCGAAATGTCTCGCCATTATCGTTATAATTACATTTGGATCTTTACATTTGGAGTTTATTAATTTCATTAATGTATGACGACTAGAAAACGGTCGCCGAACTGAAGATTGGGCCCTAAAACAGGAACTCAAAATGACTGACACTAAACAAAATTACTAGAACTTTGTTCATTTCATCCTTTAGTAGATTGGCTACCAAACCAGCTTCGAAATGGGATTAAAATCCCAATAGGTAACTGGCTTTAAATCGGGACTTATCATTACCGGTTTGTAACCAGGTTTGTACCAAATCCAGATACGAGATGGGAAAGTTAGTCCCATTTCATCCTACCAGACGGGAAACTATATTTCCCATTTGGCAGCCAGCTATCAAATCCGAATACCAAACGGTAAGTACTAAAGGCATTTCATGGGAATTGACTCGGAAACGTTTATTTATTTTAGAAAACATTATTCCTTATGTAATGGTTTTAAGAATAAATAAACCACAAAATATATAGAAAATTCAATTCGCGTATTTATTTTGACAGTTTGTTGGTCCTTACGCCATATCACCGCCCCAGTGTCAGAAAAAAATATTAAAAACCCTCACTGAGGAAGCGGCAGTGTGAACAGCCAACGATCATCTACATATATATGTATAGGTATATTTGTTAATTTTACTGACATAGGATCTATATCTACTCTTTGTTTAGTGAGCGAGAAAAAAGTCGACAAATCATCCCTTACTCGCCTCCTGTGGAACCAGTAGCCGTACCATGAGCTGCCCCTGCGTTATTAACGCGGACTTACATAGGTGCTTTCTATACGGGTGGCTCGCCCCAAGACGCGATTACGGGCGGGATGGAAAGTAAGTCCGCGTTAAAAACGCAGCGGCAGCTTATGGTAAGCACACAGTGCCTGAAAGTATCCTTTCCCTCTCTAGTACGTTTTGTAGATACTAGGTTCAAGAAGTACCTACCTAACTACCTTCAACAATTTATAATAATACATTCTGTTGCAATGCTATCAGACAAACATCTACAGCTAGGAAAACAGCCACTATCAACCATTTGACCATTGCCGTCGGCTATACTAAATAGGTGGCCAAGAAACAAATACCTACATTCCCGTGAGGTTGGAATACAGAGTCCCTCTAGAAGGTTTTTAAATGTTTCAGAGCGGTCGATAATAGTACATTGTGCATCTAGGGAGGTAAGTACAGTATCACTAACGAGAGTGTTAGAAGCCCGACGCCGTAGGCGGAGGGCTTTTGATGACTCGAGTTAGTAGGTATGCCTCTTACCGATTGTGATGCATACAATGTTTTTTATAACACTTGCAGACAAAGAATATGTTATGAGACGAAATATTGGTATTCCCTAAGGAATTTCACTTTTCTATTACTCCCACTGCAATATGCACAAGCAATGGCGCGCTTAGAAAGCAAATGTGATGAAAAATGTTGAAACCGCGTAAAATAGTAGGTATTAGCTACTGTAACATGCCTAGGTAGTAGGTACTTCTGAAACATGAACTAAACTCTAGGGGGTCTAACTACACTGCATCCTAATACTCCTGAAACCTCTCTGACAACGGAAATACAGCACCTTGTTTATATAAATAAATAAATAAATATCTTGGGACATCTTACACAAATCAACCTAGTCCCACGGTAAGCTCAATTAAGGCTTGTGATGTGGGTACCAGGCGACGATATATATAATAGATAGATACATATAGATACCTACTTAAATACATAGACAGCCATGACCAAGGAACAAATGTTTGTGATAAATAAATACACAAATAATGCCCTCGCCGGGATTCGAACCCGGAACCTCCGGCTTCGTAGGCAGGGTCACTACCAACTAGGCTACGGAGGCTGACATATGACATATATGGTATAAAGCATCCGAAAATTGAGCGTCCAGCTGTTCGCCTGTGTCTGGAAAATCTTCGTTGCGTTTGTATTTAAGTAAGTACTCGTACCTAACCTACTTCTAATTGATATCGGACAATCTAATTAGCATCTTATGGGATGGTAGGCGAAAATGTAGGTAAACTTAGACAGGATAACACTATCCTTACATATTATGTAATGTAAAATGTTAGTTGGAGACTAACATAGTAGGTATGTAGGCTAACATTTAGTAATATAAATGTTACTCCAACAAGGTCTAAAATCTAAATGTCCGATAAACCACTAGTACATCATCAGTATCGTAGTTGGTAATAAAGCAAGTCGGCAAATGTCCATCAGATCATTCAATTTGGTCTACTACTACGTGTCTAATGAATATATTTCTTCAATCTTCTAACTCCATAGAACTACCCAAAATACCTACACATTTTATTACTTATTATACTTGAGGCCCTAGCACATCTTGTACAACAATATTGGCAGCAATTTGTGACCTGCTCGCAACTTCTCATCTCTTTTGAATCAATGTAATCAAAAAGGGACGGGTAGCCGCGACAAGGTTCCTGTCATGCACGATATGTGCTAGTGCCGTTGATCAAGTATAATACTATGAATTTCTTAGGTCAATCTATACTCGTAATTATATTGCCACATTGTTCCTAGCGAATAGAGACCCGCTGCGGTAAATACTAGTGTTTTGGGACATAAGTAACTTTCTTTGATAACTTTTTTATTTACCAGTAAGTAGCTGTACCAAAAAATATAATACTCTAAAGAGTTGTACATAACGGCGACGGATAGGTATTACCCGAAGAGTACGGGAATAACTTCTTTACTACAGCTGTTGTTATATCTGTACAGTTAAAAGTAGGGATTTTAATACCAAACCAACACTTGGTTTTGCTTCACAAATATACAATACAATATAAAGTCATTTCCTAATTGGCGCCCTCTAGTTAGAACTTAGACCATTTAGAAAAGCTGTTCTTTTAACTGGCGCCATCTAGTTTATTGATGAGTAATGATTGTACAACTGACATTGGGTACTGACGGGAGGTGTAGTAGTGTGCGTTACAGGGTAAAATTACATAATTTTCTAGTTTTTGCATTATTGCGATTTAGAAGAACAGTATTTTGTGCAGGTTGCTATCAATTTGTACATTAGATTTTTTGCTCCTTGCGCGTATCTCAAAACATGTTAACTCTGATCTTCGGTTTAGCAGAAAATGACGAAAATATGATGTTTGTGCAATTGTAGCGCCATCTTTTAGCAGATAAGCGGCAGGGATAGGGTCGAATCCACCTTAAAGCGTATCGTAATTTTCCCTCTCGTTACTCTGCGACAAAGACAGTTATCTACCTTTCGTTTACGATTGACGATTAAGCGTTAGCTATTGGCAACTTGTCTAAGCACACAGTTTCACTAAGTGCTACTTATAGAACTCTTATGCCAGTGACATGCATGTGTGACCAGAAAGATTGTACTCCTTTACCGGCGACATAACATTGTGTTAAAATTCAAATTGTGTCACTGGCAAAGGAGTAAGAATTTCAGACATGGTAGTGTCGTAGGAGTGTATTTTGATCACGTATGTGTGTCACTGGCATAGGAGTAAGAATATATTGATCACAGATCTGTGTCACAGGCGCCGAACGTGTTAAAAAATCAATGCTTATCAAGTTATCATGAATACGAGTGAAGCATTTCATAATTAAAATGAAAGCCAGGTATTAGTTTGGATTGCTGCGTTATTCATAACGAAATAAGTAATACAAAACTGGTGTGGCCGTTAAAATTAGCCGAGTACACACTGGACGAAACGCCGCGCGAAGCAAACGGCTAGTGTAAACGTGCCTCGGCCAAGGCGGCAGTTTAGTTAACTTCGGTCGATCGCATCCGAGGCCGATTCGCTCGATATCGGCATTCAAAAAGGAGCCTCAATTTGCCGCGCGGAGATCCAGACGTGCGTGACATGAGGTTCGCTTGGTTATTTTTTTATTCCGAGCGTCAAACCAAATGGAAAATAACAATAGTAGATTGTGTCACAAGGGATCAAAATGGTATATTTGCGGCGTGGGTGTATATTGAATCCTGAGCGTAATGATAATGAAGGATTCGAGCGTTAACGCCCAAGACGAAATAATTTTGATACCGTGTGACACATACTGCTTTTCACACCACCTATGAGAAAAATAAAAACTATATCACATATTTAATATTTATGCAAATAATCAATACTGAAGAAATTTTTTTCAATTATGAACGCACTGTTTATTTTCATATTAAATTGTAATTTTTTAGGCTGGCAATAGAAAGTCCTTGAACAGAAAAGTGCCACTTTGATCCCTCTTAGCAGGGAAGAAAAGACCCGTATTCGAATAGGTGGTGTGAAAAGGCTATTGGTTAATCTTATAGCTTTTATCGGATTTGTACGTCATGTCATCAGGCTTTCTCAGTCCACTTCTAGACGTATATAGGTCTCTCCTACTAACTACGCATATCGACACATTTAGAAGGTAAATGCTGGCGGAGGACGTAGCTGTCGGCAGTGTAATCACGATTTTCCGTTGTCGTTTATGGCGGACTGTATCGGTAAAAAGGTTAATTATACAGATGATTTCCTTACCATGTAACACGAGCCTTCTTAGTTGCGTACACTGCCAGCACATCAGTATGATTGGATTCACGTTGCAAGCTTCGTACTGGAACAATATAAATCATGATTTTAGAATAGAATAGAATATATTTATTGCATAAACACTACAAACAGCACCTTAATTAAAAAAAAAACATCTTACAAGCTAACAATTACACGATAACGCAACAAAGAACACAATAACACAGACATATAGGTGCCGCTGCAGTTGCTGCAATCGGACACCACTCAGCATAGTGTTATGACAGATAATATGCCACAGCGCTGGTCTTCCGTGGATTCCGTGGATTTTGAGATTTGAAACAGGACCAAATGGTAAACCGTGAAGTTAGCCACTCCAAACCGTTTGCCCGCAAATGGCATCGTGGACCTTATTACAAATAGCAGAAGGTCTATCAATGTTTAGCTAGCAGTGTAGGCGATGGTAGGTAAATTGTAATGATCCACAATTTAGCAAAAAACTTACGAAAAAATATGTTGTGTGTGTGTGTGTGTGTGTGTGTGTGTGTGTGTGTGTGTGTGTGTGTGTGTGTGTGTGACCCACCTCGGGGGCGCGGAGCGAGCGTATGACGCGCTGGCAGGCGTCGAGCGGCGCGTCCACGACAACGAACTCGCGTAGCGAGTCCTTGTGTAGTCGCACCACGTGTTTTATGTGTGTGTGTGTGTGTGTGTGTGTGTGTGTGTGTGTGTGTGTGTGTGTGTGTGTGTGTGTGTGTGGGACCCACCTCGGGGGCGCGGAGCGAGCGTATGACGCGCTGGCAGGCGTCGAGCGGCGCGTCAACGACCACGAACTCGCGTAGCGAGTCCTTGTGTAGTCGCACCACGTGTTTTATGTGTGTGTGTGTGTGTGTGTGTGTGTGTGTGACCCACCTCGGGGGCGCGGAGCGAGCGTATGACGCGCTGGCAGGCGTCGAGCGGCGCGTCAACGACGACGAACTCGCGTAGCGAGTCCTTGTGTAGTCGCACCACGTGTTTTATGTGTGTGTGTGTGTGTGTGTGTGTGTGTGACCCACCTCGGGGGCGCGGAGCGAGCGTATGACGCGCTGGCAGGCGTCGAGCGGCGCGTCAACGACGACGAACTCGCGTAGCGAGTCCTTGTGTAGTCGCACCACGTGTTTTATGTGTGTGTGTGTGTGTGTGTGTGTGTGTGTGACCCACCTCGGGGGCGCGGAGCGAGCGTATGACGCGCTGGCAGGCGTCGAGCGGCGCGTCAACGACGACGAACTCGCGTAGCGAGTCCTTGTGTAGTCGCACCACGTGTTTTATGTGTGTGTGTGTGTGTGTGTGTGTGTGTGACCCACCTCGGGGGCGCGGAGCGAGCGTATGACGCGCTGGCAGGCGTCGAGCGGCGCGTCAACGACGACGAACTCGCGTAGCGAGTCCTTGTGTAGTCGCACCACGTGTTTTATGTGTGTGTGTGTGTGTGTGTGTGTGTGTGTGACCCACCTCGGGGGCGCGGAGCGAGCGTATGACGCGCTGGCAGGCGTCGAGCGGCGCGTCAACGACGACGAACTCGCGTAGCGAGTCCTTGTGTAGTCGCACCACGTGTTTTATGTGTGTGTGTGTGTGTGTGTGTGTGTGTGACCCACCTCGGGGGCGCGGAGCGAGCGTATGACGCGCTGGCAGGCGTCGAGCGGCGCGTCAACGACGACGAACTCGCGTAGCGAGTCCTTGTGTAGTCGCACCACGTGTTTTATGTGTGTGTGTGTGTGTGTGTGTGTGTGTGTGACCCACCTCGGGGGCGCGGAGCGAGCGTATGACGCGCTGGCAGGCGTCGAGCGGCGCGTCAACGACGACGAACTCGCGTAGCGAGTCCTTGTGTAGTCGCACCACGTGTTTTATGTGTGTGTGTGTGTGTGTGTGTGTGTGTGACCCACCTCGGGGGCGCGGAGCGAGCGTATGACGCGCTGGCAGGCGTCGAGCGGCGCGTCCACGACGACGAACTCGCGTAGCGAGTCCTTGTGTAGTCGCACCACGTGTTTTATGAGCGGGTGTGAGTTTGTGTGTGTGTGTGTGTGTGTGTGTGTGGGACCCACCTCGGGGGCGCGGAGCGAGCGTATGACGCGCTGGCAGGCGTCGAGCGGCGCGTCAACGACGACGAACTCGCGTAGCGAGTCCTTGTGTAGTCGCACCACGTGTTTTATGAGGGGCGGGTGTAACTGCAAGAAAATCATACAAGTTTCAAACGTAATGCCACAAAACTGTTTGCATTATCGGGCATAAAACACGTATGGTAGTATTTTAAATAATAAATAAATAAAAATAGGGACGATGACTGTATTTAAAAAAAAATATTACACATTATGCATAACACACAAATAAATTATTAATAAAATGTAGATTGCAGTAATTGAATGAATTAAAAAGAACTTAAATGAGTCGGTCATTTGAAATAATGCAAACGTGACGTTACTTTTGTGTATTTCATATAATATCAGTAAGGAATAAATAATACCATTATGGAACCATGATAAAGCATGGGTCTGGATCACACATGGTTTCATAATAGTATTATTTATTCCTTACTGGATACTAGTTACGAACAATCATACAGTTATCAGTAAAGTAAAAAATCGCTTGGATACCAATATCCCCTTGAAGTGTAAGGAGCGTAGGGGTGCGTAATGAGTGATACACGCAACGGTAGGAAGACGAATGTATTGATTAAATAAATATGCTAGCTTTTATAGGGAAACATTTCCTTTGTTCTTAACACGAGTCTAAAGTACAAGGTTGAAGAAAATGAATAATTATTTTCTATGTTTACAATATCGAATTACATGGTATCATATTACATGTGAAAAATAGACAATTAATTTATTATATCGATTCGCGGTGGGTGGTCTCAGCTGTAATGAGTCACTCTCCGCTACACGTCCTTCCCTTTTTTTTGAGACAAAAATTGTGTGAATACTATTTTTGGCTTAATTTTAATGTACTTATATCTAAGTATACAAGTTGGTACTTAAAACTATTTTTGAATATAATAATGATCTTAAATGCTATCTGGTTATACAATTTCTCTTATGTTTACATTATAGGCTCCTTATATAGCTACTAATTGTAATTAGTTATTTATGCTTAGCTGGGAGTAATGGTGAGATATTATTTTGTTTCGTTCCCGATATGGTTAGAGCTTTTATTGTTTATGATGTTTGTTGTCTACTGATACTATTATTTCTGTTAGTGTGCACTTTCGTATTTGGCATGGTGTTTGATTTTGTAGGTAACTTTTGTTGGCTAGGGTTTGTTATTTTTCTTCTTTATTACTTGCTGCCTCGTCATACCGAGTGGTTGATTTATAATAAAAAAAAATATGGCATTGATCTTTATGGATTCGACATTTATGTTGGCGCGCGAGAAGGCTGTGGCCTTCGCTGCCATGCATGGTGTGGCCCTGCACGGGGTCGCGGTGCGGCCTGTGGCGGGGCTGGTTCACTATGTCGCCATCTTCGGGGCCGTTGTTGGACATCATCTGATGTGTCCTGTGAACCCTGCGCCTGGGCTGGGCGACATCCTGTTTGGGGAGTTGGGGTTCCGTGATGCGGAAAATGAGGTGATGTTCCTGGATTTTCAGCTGTCCGGGGATGGCCGATATTGGTTTGTGCGTTGGCGGCGGGCGGACTGGTTATCAAGGGCCGTGGAGCGGGCTCTTGAAGATATTGATGTTGACATTCTCACTTTCATGATGTAGTGCGTGTGTGTGTGTGTATTTTTTTTTTTCTCTTAATTTGTGTGTGTGTATTTTTTTTTTATACTATTATATTTTATTTTTATGGTGTGTTTTTGTTGTTGTTTTATTTAAAGTAGGGTTTAGTTCTATTTTTATGGATTAGATACTCTTTGCCTGATATTAATATTTTTACATTTGGATCTTGATCTTCTATTACGGTAAATGGTCCTTGATACACTGGGTCAATTTTATTTCTATCTTCTTTTCTGATTAAAACTAATTCTCCTATGTTATAATGTATTGGATTAATTTTTAAATCATAATTAGTTTTCCTTAATAATTTTGATCTAATTAAATTATCCCTAGCATCCTCTTGGGATTTTTGTAATCTATACTTAAATTCTATAGGATAATAATCAAAATTATATATTGGGTCAACTTGTTTAATAATATTACCTGGAATTCGACATAATTTTCCAAATACTAACTCATATGGTGTATATTTAGTTGCTGAGTGAACTGTGGTATTATATGAAAAAGCCCAATATTGTAACCATTCTGACCACTGATGAGCCTGGTTATTTGTTTGTATCCTTAAATATGCTCCTAGAGCTTTATGTGAATTTTCCAAGGATCCAAGGCTTTCATGGTGGTAAGCGGTTGATTGCAATTGATTTATTCCTAAAATATTACATAATTCACGCATAGTTGACGATATGAATTCTGTTCCTCTGTCTGTTCCTATTTCTTTTGGAATTCCATATCTTAAAATAAAATTATTAACTAGTGCTCTCGCGACTGTCTCGGTCTCCTTGTTCAAAAGTGGGTATGCCTCTACGTATTTAGTGAGCTCGCACTGTAACGTAAGTATATAGCTATATCCGTTTGAATCTTTTGTTAGGGGTCCGCACAAATCTAAAAATACTTTGTCGAAAGATGCTGTTGCCGTGCTCGTAATATTGAGTGGCTGTTTTGTATGTCTATGAATTTTTTGTTTCTGACATTTATCGCATTTTTGTACGTATTTTATAATGTCGTTAGTCATTCCTGGCCAGTAGTAGTATCGCTTCATTTTTTCGGTCATTCTACGTATACCTGCGTGACCGCTAGTAGGTAATAAATGAAAATCATTTAATATGACACGTCTGTCATCTGTATTATTTATTCTCTTGACACCTTTAATAATATTTAACTTGGGGCCGGTCCCTTTATTATATTTATGCATGCATTGTGCTAGCTCAATTATAATACTCGCGGTGTCATCATTATATATTATGCATACTTCTGTTATATGTTGTTCCTTGCAAAACATACCTAATTCTTTCGCGAGGAAAGCTCGTTTCGGACACGATAAAGTACTAGGTGTGACACACAGTGTCGCTAAGGATGGCGAGTATATTATTATATTTTTTCGACTGGTTACACAATCTCGTTGTGTCAGTATTTTATTATAGTTATCTATATCATAAGTCAATTCCGGTAAGTTGTTAGGTTTTTTAAGGATTTCCACCGTTTGGGGTTGCGCAGGCCTGTCACGGTTGGAACCTTGATTCTGTGAATGTGTTGTGCCATTCTGGTTTCGTTGTTCTTGGTGTTTTCTTTGTGCTCTAGTCATTACTGATATTACATGTTCTGTCATACTTTTTAGTTCGTCACTGGTAATCTCGATCCTAGATAACGCGTCTGCAGCTACGTTATCTTTTCCTTTCAAATATTCTACCGTGAAGTCGTATTCTTCTAGACATAATCGAAACTTGGTGAGTCTACTTGATGGATTATTCATGCTGAATAAGTAGATGAGGGGGCGGTGATCTGTAATAATTTTAAACTTTCGCCCGTATAGGTATGGTCGAAAATATTTTACGCTCCATACAATTGCTAATAATTCTTTATCGGTTGTTGGATAGTTCTTTTCTGCTTTGTTTAATGGTCGGCTTGCATATGCTACCGGTAAACCATTTTTATTTGATAGTATACATCCTATGGCTATGCCTGATGCGTCCGTGTGTATCGTGAAAGTATTTTCTGCTGAAAAGTCTGGATACTGTAGTAACGGCGGTGTACTGATATTTGTTTTTAGCGTTTGGAATGCTTCTTCGCACTGTTTTGTCCAATTAAAGTCTACATTTTTTTTTGTTAAATTGGTTAATGGTTGTGTTATTTCGGAGAAATTTTTGATGAATTTTCTATAATAATTTACAAATGCTACAAAACGTCTAACTTCGTCAGCGTTTTTTGGTGTTGGAAAATTCTGAACTGCCGTGATCTTTTTTGGGTCAGGTTTTATTCCATCTGGAGTTACTACATGTCCTAGATATAATATTTCTTTTTGTAAAAAATTACATTTTAGTGGATTTAGTTTAAAATTAACCTTTCGTAATCTTCCAAAGACATCCATTAAGTTTTTATTATGTTGTTGTAAATTTCTACCCATGACAATGATGTCATCCAAATAAACTATGCATTGTATGTAGTTAAGTCCTGACATAGCTATGGTCATTGCTCTACTAAAAGCATTTGGGCTGGATTTTAATCCCATTGGTAGTCTTTTCATGTGATAGTGTTTATCTGCAATAAATGCTGTATACTTTCTGCTTTCGGGGTCTAGTTGTATTTGATAATAACCCTGGTTCAAGTCTAGAGTGGTGAAATACATGGCACCGGTCAAAGAGTCTAGAATGTCGGTGATATTAGGTAAGGGGAATTTATCATTTTCGATTACATCATTGACCTTTCTGTAGTCAATCACTAATCTCCATTTCTTTTCTTCACTGGAATCTGATTTCTTGGGTACTAAAAGTATTGGACTTGCCCATTCGGACTGGGATTCCTCTATGATGTCATTGTCTAACATTTGTTGTATTTGTTTTTTGATTTCTGATTTTTGTGATTGGGGTAATCTATATGGTTTGCTGTATACTGGTGATACGTTAGGTTTAAGTCGTATTTTTTGTTCATACAGGTTTGTGGTACTTAATTTATCTCCTGGTAATTGGAAAATGTCGGCGTATTTTGCACATATATTGGCAATGGAGTTACTTTCTTCATTATTTAAATTGTCAAAGTTTAAGAGTGAAAACAGTAATTTAACCCGATCTGCATTGTTGTTGCATTTGTCAAAAGAAAAACAGTTGTAGTCATTTATTGATTGAATTTCTGGTGTGAAATTGTTTAACATTATATTTTCGTCACGTGTGTTTAATATTTTTACTGTTATATTTCCGTTTTTGGTACTACTTATAGCGTTGGCTACAAAAATTCCTTGTGCAACTTCGCTCGAAAGTATAATACAATCTCCTGTATAATTTGTGGGTATTTTTACGAGTGATTCACTTCGTGCTGGTAATTTTATGTGATTTGAGGTTATTGTTTTAATTTCCGTATTTTGTAATGATAAAGGTAACGTTAGTAATGTGTTGTTATTTAGTGTGATTGTTCCTGTCTCATAGTTTATTAAACATTTATATTTTATCAAAAAGTCTTGTCCGATTATACCATCTACTTGTAAGGGTAATGTTTTTCTTGGAAATACATGAAATTCATGTTCAAATGTCTGGTTATTATACTGCAAGTTTAAAATAATTGTATTGTGAGATTTAATTGTTCCTCCTAGTCCATTTATATGAGTCATTTTTGGTATCATATTTCCGCGGCATCGTAACGCTGCTTCATATGTTATTGCACTTAAGCTTGCTCCAGTATCAATTAGCCATATGTACGTTGTATTGTTTATTTTAAATTGAACTGAATTCATATGATTGTATGTTAAAATGTAGTTTTTATTGACGAAAAAATGTTAATGCCGGGGTTGTGTTGCTGGGATCTTGCGGGTTTTCGATCGCCGTATTTATGTGATGAGTTTTATTTGAGTAAAAATACTTTTGTCGATTTCCGCGCGTAGTAGTATTATTACGCGTGCCATTGTTATTAGTGGTTCTCATTGGTTGGTAGTGGTTAATATTAGTTCTGTATGGCAATGATGGTTTATATGATGCCTTTATACTAGGGTACGAACGATGTGGGTATCTACCTAGTGGTCTATTATTGTAATGACCTCTGGATGGTTTATGCGTATTATATTGTTTGTTGCGGAAGTATAACACTTGCGCTGGTGCTGGTGGTGAAAATGTGGACATTTCGTGGTCCTTAGCACCTTGAATGGCGTCTTTTAGTGAGGTGTATCCTCGTGATGCTATTATTATGCCTAGTCGTTCGTTTCGTAATCCTTCTGCGAATTTAGCTATCGCGGTTTTTTCATTTAAGGAATGTAAAACTTTGTATGCGTCTGACTTTCCTTCTGCTTGTGTTATCGTGAGGTTCACAAATAAGTCCTCTAAATCTTGTCCATATTTGTCTATAGACTTATTTCCTTGTTTAGTCATTATTAGCTTAGTTTGAATCGCGGCTGCGGATTTAATGGTTAAGAGACGAAGTTTCATCTCTTCAATCAAGTCGCTTACACTAGTGTGTTTATCTGATATTCTTAGCTTAGCACTTTGAGTTAGTCGAGTTTTAACTACAAAATTTATTAATAACTTCGCGTCGGCTTCTTTTATCATTGTAGAATACAACTCTATTGCGTCTATTAATTGTTTTGTGACGGCTTCCGAGCCATCCATGGCTGGTAACAAAGTTACAGCTGTTTTTAAGTTGAAACTGTCACTTGATGCCATTTTGTTTTGATTTTCTTCTTCGTATGATGCTATTATTTTACTATAAACGTCCTCTATTTTTGTTAAGTAAGACTGAATTAATTCACTTTCTGTTATTGATATCTCTGATTTTTCCAATTTTAAACTATATTCATTGATATAATCTTCGTATTGTTTGTATAATAATTTAACTTTTTGGAGTTTAGTTTGGCCAATAGCTTCGTTTCGGCGTTTTGGTCCTAGTTTTCTAATATCTTCCTGCAGTGATTTTAAATTATCATATAATTCGTGAATTGTGGTCATTGTATACTGATACTAACACCATATTAATATTTTACAAGGGAATAATTGTATGCCTTAATTCAATTTAGTATTAAATAAACGCAATAATTTACATGGTACCTGTAGTCATCTTAAGGTTTTTACTGGGTTCCGAAGGCGGGTGGGCGGCGAGACTGGTTGGGGTTCGGTGAAGTGTGACGTCGCTGCTTGCAGGTGGCTTCTACACGTTCTGTTCTGCTTGGCGCGCTGCTTTGTTGCTGTTGTTGCGCATCATTGTTGCCATAGTTTGACGCTCGATCTTCCTGGTGAGCCGTTTATGCAGTTTTTTCCATAGAGCGTAGACGAAAATTAGGGCTATCAAGATGAGTACAGCTGTAGTCAAGTAAGTTGATATTTTTGTGATATCGGTCTGCTCTGTCTGGGCGCTGTTCGCTGCTCCTGTTTGTGCGATGATTACTTCTTTCTGTTTCTCTTCTTTTGTACACCCTCCACCCATGACGTGGTTTGGTTTCTGATCGCTGCTGCTGATTTATTTTTCGTTCTTGGACAGCTGGTGGAATGGCTGAGGGTTTCGTTGATGCGGCGTCGATTATGTAGAGCTGGGCTGGGCTGGGCTATCTCGAGTCACCATGAGGCTGTTTCGAACAGCCCGACTGGCAGTGGGTCGCCATGAAGTGTAAGGAGCGTAGGGGTGCGTAATGAGTGATACACGCAACGGTAGGAAGACGAATGTATTGATTAAATAAATATGCTAGCTTTTATAGGGAAACATTTCCTTTGTTCTTAACACGAGTCTAAAGTACAAGGTTGAAGAAAATGAATAATTATTTTCTATGTTTACAATATCGAATTACATGGTATCATATTACATGTGAAAAATAGACAATTAATTTATTATATCGATTCGCGGTGGGTGGTCTCAGCTGTAATGAGTCACTCTCCGCTACACCCTATGAGGATATTTTTTTATTTTTATGTAACTGATTACAATACTCCGGTTACATACGCGGCCAAAGGGGACTTGCCAGTCATCATGCCTATTCTAAGCTTACTTGTGATAAATTTATAATATACAGAGTGCTCGCGAGCATTCCGAAAGATTTTAACTATGCATTCTAGACAAAAAATATTATGAGATCTAATGTCAATTCCACCATATAAAAAAAAAACAATTTTTTTGTCTTTTTGAATACTTTTTAACATTTCCAGTACTTTTTATCATAACAACAATTTGTTTAAATTATTTATTGTTTTTTTTTAGATACAGGTTATTTCGTCAAGTCTATTCGAATTTTTTGATTGTCAGACAAAAGATGTGGTAATATTAGAACACATTGTGGTAGCATTGTAATCAAAAAGAAGTTAAATGACGAGTTACGTCGAAAAACTTATTCCGAAAAAAGGTTGATTATCTCTGAAACCAAGCCGAATCCAGGAAAATTTATATAACATTAAAGACTCTAAATATGGTCAGGAATCCAGCATTAAAATCTTTCGGTTTCCTCGCGAGCACCCTGTATAATGTCGGGTCGAAAGTAATAATGACTACAGTTCGTAGTATTATTAGACCAGACATAAGTATAGTTTCATGGAATCTCCGAAAGTATCTAAATAATTGCTATACATATGTTACTGGATGAATGATAGAGAACGCCTTATGGCAAGAATGCCATTTTAATGCCATATTTAAAACACAATATAAGATAACACACGTGGCAGAAGTCACAATATAAGATAATACACGTGGCAGAATCCACGTGTATTGTCTTATATCTTCTTTAAAATATAAATAAAGAAATACATATAGATTCTATAAAACGACGTTAAAAAAATTACTTACGGTTTTGCAAAACAGCAGTTTGAGCGAAGTGAGCGACAACCCCTCCACTAAAACGGTCTCCATTACTTCGTCAATCTTCTTCTCTGGCAATCCAATCTAAAGAAAAGAATGACCCGTAAATTATTTTTCCCAGGCACATAAAAGTAAACAGCTAACATTTATCTAACAGTTATATTTAATTCGGAGATGGTGAAACAAGCCTACTGTCCCGAACACCGAAGTTCGTAAATTTCGGGGATTTGTCTTTGTCACTCCAACGAAGGCGTCACTAGGGTGACAGAGAAAAATCCCCGAAATTACATAGTTTGCGGTATGGCCGGAGACCCTAGAGCTTGTAAATAAGCTAGTAGACATTAAGAATCATTAGAATAAGGAAAATAACCCAACAATTTAACAACCACATCTATCCCTTAATGGGTTAGATGTGGTGGTAGTAAGTAGCGATGAAAATGGCGAAAGATTCGAATCTTTCATATAAATTATATGTAACTTAAAAAAAATGCTATTGGTGGTAAACAAACAGCCGAATCGCCTGATGGAAAGCAATTAACGTCGCCCATGGACACCCGCAACAGAGCCCCCCTCTTCAACGAAATCCTGCAGTGTTATTCAGTAAGGAAACCGCCTTGCTGTCAGCGCTGTGTCAGCGCTGCGGCAGCGTCGAGCCTAAACATGGTATTCACTAATGTACTTTAAACGACACTAGTCCTCGGCGACGAATGCGGCGTGAGCTGGAACTACACTGCGTCGAGAGTTTGACGTTTAATGTACGAACTTCGTACGTAATGTACGAACAGCGACGAACTCGCCCACAACCTCGCTCACAGCCTCGATTCCTAATGTCAAATAAAACAGCTAGAATTTTAGACAAGGCTGTCTCGACGTCGAGCTCGTTGACGAACGCAGCGTCGAATGTGTGAATAAGAGAATAGCATAGCTGATGGAAAGCAATTAACGTCGCCCATGGACACCCGCAACAGGATCCGCGCCTGGAGTGGACACACTACTGCGATCGCCAAACCGCTTGCCCAGCGTAGCATTTACCTCTTAATACGCATAATAATTAAATAAATATCTTGGGACATCCTACACAAATCAACCTAGTCCCACGGTAAGCTCAATTAAGGCTTGTGATGTGGGTACCAGGCGACGATATATATAATAGATAGATACATAGCATAGACATATATATATATATACATATATATATATATAGCATAGATACTTAAATACATATACAACCATGACCAAGGAACAAATATTTGTGATAAATAAATACACAAATAATGCCCTCGCCGGGATTGGAACCCGGAACCTCCTGCTTCGTAGGCAGGGTCACTACCAACTAGGCCACGGAGGCTGACAAATGATAATTGCTTTCCATCAGGCGATTCGTCTGTTCGTTTGCCACCTATAGCATAAAAAAGGAGGCCTATGCCAACAGTGGACTGATTATAGGCTGATGATGTGATCAAGTAATACTCACCAAGTTAACAGCCACGTCTAATCCATTAGGGTAGCAAGCCTGCACGCGACGCCAATCTACAGAATGCGGCAGCTTCTTGTTACAAATGATCACGCTGAGCTGACTGAAGGATGTGAGTTGAGAGAGCGTCTCTAACGTGTCTGTGGTCGCGAGGTCGTAGTCTACCAGTATGTGCTGGAAATAAAATAGTACATTTCAATACAAGTGCAAAAATAGTCATTACGACACAAGTGCGAAAAACATGAAATTCGAAACGTTCGGCGATGTTTTAAAACACGACACGAGCGTAGCGAGTGGTTAAAAAACTGGAATCTTGAGCATTGCGAAGGTCTCAAGGCACGAGAGTTGAACAAACTTTGCCGCCAAGTGTAATACAACTTTTTTCCCCTCACTATCGCGAAGAAATATGATTACAAATCTCATCCAAATGTAAATTAACTTAAAGAAACCATTTAAAACTCAATGTCGAAACGTATCGTAGAATAGAGTTACTTCTGGAATTTAAATATAGCCAATGGCTTACAAAGTCACCCATGAGAACGACCAATTTAACATGTGAGCTCCGATTGCGCATGTTTACTACGGTCGTACAGATCCACTTATACTAGGCAGTAGGGGGCTATAGGAATTAGAGCAATGTCAAATTACTTTATTCACAAGTGTGTAAAAAGCGTTTTTACCCGCTCGTATTAAACGATAAACTAGCGCTTTACGAGCTAGTGAGGGGAAAATAATATATGTTTATACAGTGTACAGTAAAGGAAATTAATTCACGTACCATTTCGGACCTTATCGCAGTGATAATCAATATGAAAGTTACTAGAAACCTCATATCGCTGTCGCTATGTCAAAGTACTTAATGGTACAGAAATGACGGGTAGATGAAGTATGTTGTGTTGTCATGTTTTTATTTTCTCACATTTATCTAGAGTCGGTGCATTCAAACAAAGCATATTGAATTGATGAGTTTACAACTATGTATACACAGAATTAGATTTGGATAGAAGAAACAAGTTCATTCATTTGTATGGCGGCCGAGCGCGTCAGATTTTGTACTGAAGTTGTTACTTGCCTATACCTATGATTTTAAATATGTCTCTGGCCCTTGAGTATTCATTTTTTTTGTGTTGTTGCAATTAATATTACTTAAGGAGGCATTATTAATGTTTTTGTTCACTTCAACTTACAAAATTTGACGCCCGAAAGCTGCAAGCTGCGATTAAAGACGGACAACTCAGTGGATTTCACTGAGTTCATTTGACACGCTAAGTAGATACGTTTGCTTGATCTATGGTATATATGACATCTGTGTATGTATACCATAATAGCGTAATTCAAGGACAACAACATAATCTGCGTCGCGAAATTCCATATTGATGGCACGCTCGATGAAAATTTTGTCCCGATTTGTGTAGGATTTATATTATTAAAATTGTAAATACTATCCAAGAACCTCAAAAGTCAACTTACTTAGCCAATTAGTGTTTTATGTGAGTTTTTCTAGTTTCAAATGTAAAATTGTACACATTGAATAACCTACCTAATTCGAATAGACTTAAGATCCTTTATAAAGGTTGTCCCAAATATAAAGCAAGATTTGAAATCGATGAAAAATACTAATTTCTTAAAAAAGAATAGGGTTTAGTATGGTAAAGGATGCTGAGAAATGCTTTGCTGTAACATAGCACTCCTTTGTTAAAATTTTCTATGAAATTGGCATAAATATGGGTGAATTTCGTTGCTGCAGTGTGAAATCCCCTCCTTCAACCATGGGCGATCGAGACCTTGCTGACATACATCTTTGACTATAAATAACCCCATAAAAAATAAACTATTAAGTTAAATCGCAATATTAGGGATTCACTAAAATGAACGAAAAACGGTCAGAAAATGGGGTCAAAACCGTTTTTCGTCAAGCTAACCAGGGCTGCTAGGCGATTTGCAATAATAATACTTAATCCTATTCTGTGTACTTTGTGTGTCAGGAAAACAAAAAGGGAATTTGTCGAAAAAAGTATGCTTTTTCATTACCTACATTTAAATCTTGCGATATTTTTGGGACAGCCTATACCTGTAAACTGGAGAACATCATCGCCTCAGCGTTGTATCGAGAGAGGACGGCGTCGGCCGGCGACGAAGGGTCAAAGCGCAGCCCGCGCGAATAATACTCCACATTGTCATGCTGCAAATAAGGTTTATATTTATGTCACGCATTTCATATACGTACTTGGTCAAGTGAGGAGGGGTAATTTTTTTTGGCTTGTTATTGCCATGATTAGGGTGTCCTGAGCCTGAGTGACACTGGTTTTACTCGTTTGCATAATTTAAGTAGCACAATTTCCAACAAAACTAGCGTAACTCGGGAGACCGTAACTATGTCAATAACAGAACATGAAAATATTGATGCAACCAGAGAGAAACCATGCCAAATGGCTATCAATGAAATTGTAGTATTATTTCATAGCTTTGCGCATAGACATATAAATTTATAGACCGAGTCTATATTATCTGTGGGTGAGCAATGCCTGTCAACGATGTTTGTTTGGGTATACTAGTGCACCTAAACCGCAAATAGTAAAAGTGATTAAAATAAAGCTTTTCATGTATATTTCTGTTCGATAAGTGCACGGAATATGATAAAAGTGATGACTTGTGTGGTTCCAGGGTGTAAAAACCGCCAGGGTTACCTGAATGAACAAAATAAAGACATTACGTTTCACCAGTAATTTAGTTTTGACTTGAATTTTAAGATTTCGAACCTTATTAAGGTAAAAGTAACTGAAAATCTTATTCAATATTTGTTGCCGGATACATGTGTGTAGTTTTGTGAATTAACCATTCGTATTTGCATTCGTAATGTAATTATAAATAGTGGGATTCAAATATTTGTATCGCATAGTGTTGCACTTAAGAGATCGATCGTGATATCGATAAATGTATTGATAGCCAACTCAGAAAATGAATCGATGTTTTTAATTTCGAACAGGTTTCCACAGGACATTGAACAAAGGCTATTATGGGTCAAAAATATCAAAAAGGCAGATGACTGGTGCCCTAAAAAGTATTCAAAAATATGCTCCGCACATTTTAAGCTGTTGTTTCAGGCAAGGGTACGCGCATAAGTGATTACATTCTGACGTAGTACCCACCATATTTGGTAATCATCCAATGTCATGTCAACCAGAAAGTAAATTAAGTTTAGTTTAATAATGACACTCATGTGATACTTGTGTCGACTGATTATTTACAAAGAAGCCATCATACGAAAATTGTTAGGTATGCTTTAAGGGATGATAAGTTCCATAAAACATGTTATAATGAGGATTTTCTGAAATGCTGTTCACCAGGGCGGCAGCACTGAGGCGTCAGGTCCAGAAACTTGTCAAAATTCTCAGAGCGCCTATAGTTTCGTGTTTAAATGATTTGTACGAGTTAATAAAATTATGTAAAAAATAAAACGACCTTCTAGTTAGTTTTTCTTTGAGGCTAGATAATTGTGTTTCTTAGCGGGACCTTACCGCTACGTTATAGACAGAACACTTCTTATGACATTTTAATTAAAGAAAATATTTCAATAATTTTGTGTTTTTATTTTTATCCTAAAATGTAGATTTAGAAATCATGACATATCAAGGATCGCAGAAGATCGTAATTCTGAGTAAGAAATAAGGTTTATTCCTACTGTATTCGCTACCTAATTTGGTAAAAATATTATTATTGCCGATAAAAGAATACGATGAAGACTGGACAACACTAATAGTAATGACATTTTTATCTAGTCAGGTTGGTAGCATTGTTCAAGAAAATGGAGTCATTGATATAATTCACGACCAAGTAGAGCTACCTTATTTGTCTCTTTTTCTCCTCATGGAATACATCTTGAGATGGTAAAGAATGACAATAGTTTGTTCAGGTATGTCTTAATACACGGAATCTTCCCTATATTTAATCTGTGGCTTTGCGTATTCGGTCTACGTTTTTTAAGAGATCTCTCTCTTTTCAACAATTGCATTGACATTGACAGTTAACACTGACATTTTACTTTTTTTTATTAATTGCACCAACTCCGGACTAACGTATAACGCTATATTCAGCCATTCAATTGCACAAATGTCATTCAGATAACTTAAAACAATAATACTAATAAGTAATAGGACATAAAAATAAATGAAAGCATTTTTTCTTGATCTTTAAGGCGACGGTTATCAGTTAAATTATTAAAATATCCTGCATTTTAATAATTTAACTGACTATAGGACTCACAATTTGTTTTGGCTTCTTATCGTCGACCGCGTCCATTTCGCAGTTCATCAGCGCGAAATTTCGTATGCTGTGGGAATGTTTGAATAACAGGCTCTCTATTATTACTCTGAAAAAAAAACCATACTTGAGGAGTTTATTCGAAAAGGATCCTTTCGCGATATAAATAAAAAAGTGGGAGAGTCAGGTATAATACAGATAGTTAATAGATAAAAGATGTTATATGGGCCAATAACTTTTTTCTTGAGACTGGTTGGTATGGTTACGTCCTCCTGGGCAGAGATGGGCATTATTCGAATAAATTTTTATCGGAATAATTATTCGAATAAACAATAATTCACGATTTCTTTATTCGCGAATAATTTAGTCACGAATGATTTATTCGCGAATGAATCATTCGCGAATAAATCAGCCACGAATGAATTATTCTGCTGGTTTTTAAATGACGAATGATTTATTCGTTATTTTCATTCGAATAAATCTACGAAAAACATATTTTTTCTGTTGCATTATATTAAATTAAACAACATCAAGCACAATATTTAACATAAATCGTGAATACTGTAATTTGTTCTAAGTTCTAGCACGCTAAAGAATGTTAAGGGTTAGGGGTAATATATAAACCCAGGTAGTAAGTATAATTAGCGAGACAATGGGTTAATCATACACAAAGTAACTTTCTATTAGCCTAGAAAGAGACGGGTATATTTATGAGCGAGAAACCCGTATTTTCTTATCAGTTGCATGCTTCTGAGCGAATCCTAAATTATAATAAATCCATGTTGATTCTAAAATATGTTTGCACTTTTTTTAATTATCCCTATACTAGATGCAAACCCTAACCTGAAACCTTTTTCGCCCGGAAGGACTTATTTTCTAGCAAACAATAGAAAATATTAGTAATCATGTTCACAAGAAATAGTGCGGAAGATATAAGAACATTATTTGCAATTTAAGCGCAAAAAAATGTATCTAAGACATCTCATGAGAATCCTCAAAATTTATCAGTATTCAGTATACTTATACTATATTATGCATGCATCATACATTTATAAACCTTTCTATTGAATAACTACTATTAAAAAAAACGCATCAAAATCCATTGCGTATTGCGTAGTTTTAAAGATCTGACCATATATATCTGAGCAGAAAGTGACTTTGTTTTAGTAATTATTCGTGAAAATTCATTCGACGAATAAATTATTCGCGATTAAATTATTCCACGAATAATCTATTCGAATAAAAATAATCATTCGACAATTTCATTCGTCATTCGCGATGATTTTTTTTATTCTAATTCGTTATTCGTCATTCGAATAAATTTTGCCCATCTCTGCTCCTGGGTAACCTTTAGAATGTCATTAAAATTTACAAATCTTAAATTATTATGACATTTCCAACCCACGATCGAATAATCATGTTAGTAGAGCGTGCTGGAAAATTTCGTCTAACAGAATAACCTCTAGCCGCCCAGAGGCCTATAAAAAGGTCTCCTCAAACAAAATAAATTCTATTCTATTTGCTATACTATGAATTCCAAATTTAATAGAAATAATCATAGATACAGCATTTTGAACATTTTGAGAAAATGAAGTTTTGGTTTTAAGTTAATTTGACTTTTAAACATCTTGGGAATATGGCTGTTTGAGAAGGTTTAAGTCATTTCAAGTATAGACATAATTAGACTAATCTGTTTCGGGATTGCGACGTTTTAAGAACATGGTATTATGAAATTTGGTTGTAATAAACCGGAATTTAATTTTGTCCTTATTACACGATTCTTTATAACGTTATAACGGTAGGCGCACCATAAGATTGGAGTTCGTACCTGTCTAGTTTGACGTTGCTATGTGCCATCTGCTCGCACCCTGGTCCAATAAATACTATCTCTTGTAGCTTTAACGTGTCGAAGAATCTGTAAACAAAACATTTGACGAATTAAATTATTCCGTTTCGCATAGATACTACCGCATACGTCGAAGTTCATATGTTTTGAGCATTTGTCTTTGTCACTCCAAAAATGGCATCGTTAGTGTGATAGAGGCGGATGCTTGAAACGTTCAAATATCGTTCATATGTTTCCGAATAGTCGAGTAAGTATGGGCTTCATCAAATACATAGGGCTCAACAAAAATAGTTGGGGATCCGTTTAAGGGCCTATTTCGTATCGTATTCTTATAAAAATATCCAATTATTTATTCCAAACACTAAGGGAATGTTTCACTATCCCCGAATAAAATATATCTGTCAGATACATCTTAGCTGTCCTCCTCTTTTATATGCCTGGGGATATAAAAGAGTGATAATTTTGTGACGAATATTTTTTTTTTAGTATTGTGAAACTGGCCGTAAGTGAAAATAGCGTATAGCTTTCTGACGACAACGACCGAAGGTATAATCTTCTCTTTTATTCTTTTCTTATGCCAACACGGGTAACAGAGATATATTTACGCTATTAGTCATCAGAGATTCCGCCAACCATTACCAACGTCTTCCCTCCCTGTCACACTAATATACAAATTTGGAAGTGCAACAGAGGCTAAACGTTAATCATGTTTCACAGAAGAGTTCCAAATATTTTACGGCACGTATAGATTTTGGTATTCGTTTAGCAACATTGTAAGAGTAGTTATATCCGCATGCTTACTACAATTGGGACGATAATAAACGCGATTTTCGCATTCCTGAGTATCAGACAATGACCAATCACTGTTGTAACGAACAAGATACCAGTTTTCTGATTTTAAATTCAACACAACACATTTGAATTTAGGCCCAAAGCATTCTTGCATACGATGAAACGATGCAAATATATGTGCATACATTTAGATATCTATATCATCGGTTACATAGTTTTCTTTCGTGATTTAATACATCACGATATAGTAGACTCTATGCAGATTGTATACGATCATAAATAATGAGCAGCAGGTATAAGAAATTAATATTTGCATGTTTAGGCACTGGTCTCATCGCGAGCTACTAAGCTATGAACTATCGGCTATAACTATAAACACGAACAAAAGATAAGCACTCCCGTGTAAATAAAATAGACACGGGGATACTCGCCCAGCTATCAGCTATCACCGTCGGGCAGCTATCATCGTTTATAGCGGATAGTTCATAGCTTAGCTCGCGGTGAGACCAGTGCCTTAGGATAGTTAGTAAAAAGATACATAAATCCATTATTAAATGTCAGCATTACGTGAGGAGGGGACATTTCTTTTCGCTTCGATCCGCGGGTATGAATAATGAGTGAAAGTTTCAAAGAATTTCAGGAAGTTACCAGTATGTTGGTAAACAAACATGGTGAAATTGTCGGATTTTCTTTCTTATAGTTAGCCGCACTAAGCAACATCCTGTCTGACATAAGCTGACTATATCTATAATGAGTTTAACAATTAAGAAAAGAGTTAGTCTTGAAATGTCTTCTTTTCAATAGGCAACCCTCCCACAAACTAGTGCGGAAAAGTAGACTTAGCGCACTCTTCGCGTGCGTAAATTTCTCTTTTTAAGGCACTTGTTATGAAAAAAGTCGTTCGATACATGTGTAAAAACTTCTTTTTAACTCGGGTGATGTCGCCCTCGTTTCACGCGGGCTCTAACTTTCACCCTCGTCGAAAATTTTTTTTATTGCACTTGCATCGAAATGTACTATTATGTTTTTGAATTTTTTCGAACAATCTAATTCTCCTAATCTGTTAACGAATACTGTTCGCCGCGTGTTGACGGCAGTAAGAATACATTTGTCATCACCCCAGCTCTTCCCATAGGTGTCGTAAGAGTCGACTAAGCCGCTAAGGGATTGAAATGTCACTGACCACACATTTGAAGATTGATGATGGGCAGCAGCATCATCATAGACACACTACCATTGCCAACCCGCTCGCCCAGCGTGCCGATTTTTTATTTTATTTGAAATGGGCTTACTCAAAGCCACAGACTAGCCAAGGGCAGAGACGTGGCCTATGATGGAGTGAGTTTGCCCAGAAGGTGCCTATTCACCCTTGACTTGAAGGTTGACGGGATGATCTCGGAAATATAGACGCCGGCAGGGAATTCCACTCCTTAGCAGTACGCATAAGGAAAGAAGACGCAAAGCGCTTCGTACGAACAAATTGAATATCTACCAAGTAAGTGGAACCCGGCCGTGCGTCTAGAATTTCGATGGTAAAATGGGGATGGCAGAATAAGCTCATGATATGGGTATTATCGCCTAAATGCGTCCATACGCATAGGTAATAGAAGATACCTACGTTCAGTAGTGCACTGAAACAGGCTGATTATTTATAGTCTGATAATATAACACGGTAGGTATTTAATACCGTATTGATTATAGGCTCGAATATTGGGATAATTCGGGTATTTTGGCAATTCGGGTTCCTAGTCTAGGTCATGTACCCAATTAATCGAAGCCATTATCATAAAGCAACTTCCAAAAAGTAAGAGTTTCTCTTCGAGAAATAAGTTTTTTATCAAGTAATATTTGGTACGTTGCGAAGTAAAATGGTAAAATCTATAATAAAAAAACTATTTGACACTCATTAACAACATTGCACAATAGGCTATTAAATATCCTACGTAAAATGAGCATTGCAAATGATTATTGCATTACGTGTGTTATTTCAAAAACAATTAGCACTATTACGACTTCCTCCAGCGATAAAATATCTACAACATTACGCTTACAAAGAATAAAGTCAATAAAAATTATACGTATCAATGCAATCTCGCACGTTGTGTAACGAATGTAATCACTATGGCGGTAAAAAAGACTAGTATAGATAAACGGGCATACATACTAATTAATCGAATCAGGCGTTACACTAATAGCAGTATAGGTATAGCGGGTTACACTAATTCACTACACGTTCTGTATCGTGGAAGAGCAAAGTAATATTGTTCATCCTTTGGGCATACATATAAAAAAAATGGGCATCTAACGCGAGCTCAAAAATGCCAAAAACTATTGTGCAATTGAGCCGCGGTGGACAGGACATAGGGCTTTTGGGTCCATCACTTTTTTGTCACTGGTTGCTATAGTTACTCCCGGGTCACCCTTAAAATCACAGGTTTATAGCATTCAAGTTCACAAAACGTTGGATTTTTGACAGTTACGAGGCCTTACCAAGATCACCCACTAGTCGTGATAGTAGAGCATGCAGGATACTTTGAGGAATACATGCAGGAAGTGACAGAATAACGTTAAAAAAAAGTGTTTGACCCTTTTACACGGCGCATATATCAGCGTATACTTATACTACATTTTTATTAAATTTGCGAAAAAATTAATCATATTGAGCAACCAGTGTGTTTAGTTTCCAATGTACGTTATTGAATATTGCTAAATCTATGTGCTATTTTTATCAACTCTTACCATATGCTAAACTATGACAACAATAAAATTGTGCTAGATTATGGATATTTCTTTGATCTGTTTGTTTACATTTTTCGCAATTTCTATAAAAAGAAAGCAATCTTTGCTGTCAAATTCAAGTAACAAGTGGCAATCAAAACTTTGATCGACCAATCACAACCATTTATAAATCGCGGTTTAAGGATATAAGTTAGTATAGAATTCATATTCATGATGTATTGAAGAGGGAGTGACACTTATCAACAAAATTCGAGGACCGTTTTTGAAAGGCATGTATGACATGCAGCTTCTCTGTTTTATTTGTTCGTAGAACAAAGATGAACAGTAGTTTAACTTTCGTAGTAATGTTATAGGATGTCAGATAAGCTTTCCATGAACCTATAAAGAGTGATACGAACATCCCGTTGCTAAACAGCAAGCTACACAAAGGTTGGTACAGTCAGCGTCAACTTTGTGACTGTCAACGTAGCCAAGAGTTCAGTACACCGTGTAATTTGTCAGCCTCCGTAGCCTAATAGGCAGTGACCCTAAAGTGAAGTTGTAGTTTCCGGGATCGCATCCCGGTGTGGGCATTTACTTGTGCGTTGTTAAATTGTTTTTTTTTCTTCTCGAGCGATTATCTCCGAAAATATTGACTTTAGAAAAAAACTTTCATTTAAGACACTTTTTAAGAGACCACTTTTTGAATGATATCCCACACTATAGGATTACAGCAACTAAAAAAATCATCCCCACTTCAATAGATGGGGAGGTATCCGAAAAAAAATGTTTTCTAGTTTTTATTGTAGATACCGCTTTGTTGGCATGATTAATATGTATACCTGTACCAAATTGCAGATTTCTAGTATTAACGACCACTGAACTATGCTGCGGACAGACGGACATAGCGACACTATAAGGGTTCCGTTTTTGCCATTTTGGTTACAGAACCCTAAAAAGGAGTAGTTAAAATGTTATATATAAGCAAAAACCGCTAAATCATTAAAATTAACTACTTCATTGGCTTTGCCATAATCGTGTAAGAAATACATTTGAATAACTATATACAAGACACGCACACTCGCAGAGGCGAGAAAGTGGATCGCGTAAATGCGTATACGCACGTTTCGCTTACGTAATTTATGTAAGACATGATTGAGTATTTGAACAAATGTCGTCAACTTCTGCCAGTAAGGCACTGGTCTCACCGCGAGCTACTAAGCTATGAACTATCGGCTATAAACACGAACAAAAGATACGCACTCCCGTGTAAATAAAAGAGACACGGCGATACTCGCCCAGCTATCAGCTATCACCGCCGCCGCCGGGCGAGTGACGACATATAGCCGACAGTTCATAGCGTAGTAGCTCGCGGTGAGACCAGTGCCTTAACCTCCTGCCGCCCAGAGGCCTATTAAAAGGTCTCCTCAAACAAATGAAATCCTATTCTATGTCCTGCACTATTAATTCAAATTTCCCTGGCAATTTTTACTGTCTAGGCGGCAGGAGGTTAACAAGCGGAAGTATCTTTCTAGCATAGGTATACAGCCTTATAGAGAACCGCTTGTAAATTGTAGCCTTATAATTATAAAACACGACATGTGTAGAGACAGGCGTATCCCTTCCGCTTTCCACGGAAAAGATTTCATATTGCTGTCACAATGAACTTCAGTATCCTTTACATTGCAGCTAATTGAGACAGAAAGAGTAATTCGGACGTGTCCATACCATAAAATACGAAGGGAACGGATTGTTTACTGCATCTGTAAATATGTATTTACGTAGAATAGATGTTCTTTTCACAACATAATAAAAATAAAGTGCGAATTAGTGATTTCGACGAGCTTATAACAACCTATATTAATTTACTGTTAGTGTCGTCATCATCAGATAATATGTATCGGAGCGACCTAAGTACTCAGTCTCTTTTATCACTTGTCTTAGGGTAAGACACTAAAGAAATTACTATTTCCTTCATTAAACCAGGCTTTCATTTGTGACTTAATTTACGTTAAAAAATAATAAATAATTCGTTGTAATTTTTACCGCATATTATATTTAACATCGATTGCGCGTTTTCTTGTTTTTTGTCTAATCGTAATGGTATTACCTTATTATTATTCAGCGCCAATCATCGCAAATAAAATTTGGAACTATGTAACCAAACCTTATATTCAAAATATCTTTCATAGCTTTCTACCTCATCAAATGCTGATAAATTGATCAATTCTTGTATGAATACGGGTATTTCATTGGTTTTCATACAATGTACGCAATTTCTATTACTGACTTTAAGTATATAAAAGTTTGCAACAACCAGAGGGACTTATTTCTTTAAATCCAGAAATTGTTGAAAAAATATGTAGACACAGACGCATGATACACTCCCTTAACAATTTTAATACGATTTCTGTTATGAAAACCAAGTACCTACCGCCGCCGTGAAAAATTGGCTGCAAAAAAGGCTGGAAGGTTGCCTACAAAAAATATGTTGACCACCTGTATTCAAATTTAAACCTTATTCCCCTAGTAATAAGTTCCGTAGTGTACACAAATTTTTAGACAGCACAGAATAAGAGGGTTACTTACTGTGGCATTATTTTGTGCATGAACTGCGCCAGCTCTGATTGGCTGCAGTCTGTGACATGGATCTGCAGTATGTTTGTGTGTTTCTTGAATATTCGGGCCAGGAACAGGCATTTGTCCAACTGTTTCGCATTAAGCTTCAAAGTTTTTCTGGGAAAAATATTGATATATGTATTGCCATTTGATATCGAAAAAAACAGACGGACAGACGAACATGACGAATATATAAAGGTTCCGTTTTTGCCATTTTGGTTACGGAACCCTAAAAAAGAAATATGAAATGAAATAGTGAAAAAGTCAAAGCAATTATTCACATTGTACAAGAAATTTCTTTCAATCTCCTAACAACCTTTTTTTACCAAAATTAATGAATTGTAACAACATACTTGCTAAAGTTTATCTTAATCACATCTTAAACTGCAGCCAAAAATCCACTGTAAGTTTGTGGGATTTTTTATTGTCTATCATCATTGCAGTTAAATTCTAATTTGCATATGTTATATAAGGATAATGTATACATCACACACAAAGCATAGTAAACAGTAAATATAAGAATAAATAAATGTTCATACCTCCGACCCTCATACATGAGCAGTCCACTCCGCCAGTGCCGGCTGGTGGACATGGCTGCGAGGGCATCCTCCAAGCTCAGCTGCTGCAAGATGCAGCCCAGCGGCAGCAGCGGCAGCTGGCTCCATCCTACTGACATCTGCAACACATTGTTTATGTTTTCTTTGGAGAGAAATATGAGGGAAATCTGTACAAGTACATCAGTGGGCTTAGCACTTGATTGATGTGACAATATGTTGCCACGAGATGGACTATCCGTCCCTCTCTTATTAATCCATTTACTTATATTATTTAGTAAAAGACAGGAAATCTATCTCGCAGCCACATAGTGTCACACCAATCTTGTGCTAAGGGTGCTGGTTGATTACAAAAAAAATGTACAGTTGTTTGCTACAAAGTTAAATTATGCAACAACTTTTGAGAATGGAAAAGGGCAACTAATTCACATTTTCTGTGAGCAATCAACAAAATGCACATACATTTTTTAAATTTGCCACCTTTTTCTACCAAAGGTTGTTGGACCGAGTATACCATACAGTTTGTATCACTAACTTTCGTAACACAATTGACATTATCATAATTTTTGTTTTGATTGAGTCCTTACCTACATACATTTTTTTTTAATCAACCCTTGAACAGTTCAGTAACAAGGACTCTATATAGATAATTTAAAAAGTATAAAATATTAAATATATTTACAATTGAATTTCTAAAAGGGATAATATGATGGTAAATGTTGTAAAAGCATGAGATTTTTTTTAACTGATGTAAAAGTTTTTGGTGAATATTTACAAAACAAACAAATAAAAACTTTAATTCAATGGTTATTCTATTATGAGTGAATGTTTTTAATTTAATAATCACAATTGCAACATGCCAAAGGAGATAGTAAAGTTAGAAGTATTTAAACAAACAATATCAGCATTATTGAAAGACACTAAGCAAATTATATTAACATAAAACTCAATATGTTAAATTACTTTCTTAAATTAAAATTACCTATAACCATATGCTTGTCAACTGAAGGTTTCAAGAAATTGATAACAGAACAGACATCACATTGCATTGATCTAGATTTGCTGGCATTGTCTGAGGCTAAAAATAGATTTACAAGGACACCCTGAAGGTTGCTTTCAAATGGAAAAGGAAATCAAGGACTTAACTGCTATATAGCTATACATGAACAGTTGCTATACTATAGGACAAAGTAAACATTAAAATACAATTTCATTACTGATCTACTGAATATAAGACTTTTTTTCTATCAAAATTTAGCATTTGCTTATAATCCTGTAGATATAACTGTAAACAATCTAAACACGAGTGATAACGTCACAGGTCAATATTACTCGTGCGTAACTGACAAACCATAAAAAACTAGCACACTATAACTCTCAGCTGGCGGACAAGGTGTGACGACATAAAAACAGCTGTTTATGAAAATATGCCAATTATTACTCACAACAAAGCCTGATACTGCGCACAAAATCACTTACGACGAATGAAAGTAAATATTAAATGCTTATTATGGGCAATAAAGTGATATCCGCGATAGAAATTAATATTAATCGGAGAAATTGCGACGAATTAAACAAGAACAAGAAAAGGTCAACAGAAGTACCTTGATTGTCTGGGTTGTTTTGCTCCTCTCTTAGTTCGTTACAAGCTTAAAACTGTATGACTATTCAATAAGAGAAAGTTTAGTTGGCTTTTACTTATTATTTAACCATCCATTGTTACTTCACTCTTTAACGCGCAACGCAAAATAACGACCAAACTCGAACTCGAATGATATCAAATGCCTGGGAACATGTTGAAACGTTTTGTGTACTTACTCTAACACGGTGAAGTGTCCACTTTTCTTGCAAAGTTGCTTGTAATTAGGGGAAATTTTTGCAAATTATTTGATGAAATAACCTAATTAAGTTCTTATTTAAATCAACACGTAAATTATTCTTGTTTTATACGTCTCTCTTATTATGAATTTGTTGATACAGAAAAATAAGCATTTGCTTACGTGTTCTACACACTTGTTCGAGTTTGATCACAAACAGAAAAACATCTCAATAAATCACGTTCGAATACTCAATCAATAACAGTTTTTATAATTGCATGCAATTAACTAAAACACATTTGTAATTAATTACTACGAGCTTTTATTTAAACAACTACATTCAAATATTTGTGTGTTCAGTTATTATACATATTTTTAGTTCAAACATTGTAATTTAATATGAATTATTTATTATCGAAATGCGTTACTAGGCATTGTTACTGAACGCTTTCTGAAAGTAAATGACAGTGACAGTTAATAAAATGTTGCGAGGATAAATAATATTTTCTCCCAAGGTTTATTTCATAACACTTTTTAAATCATAATATTCAATATTTTGTATGATTAAATATAAAATTAATAAAGCACTTGAAAATTAATGGCATCAATCTAAAAGTGATTTACAATCGTAATTTATTTTACTCCTCTTTTATTTACGTATAGCAATACTCTTTAAAAATAATGGCGGCCAAAAATCAATTTTGAATATGACATGACAGTCGAGGTCGAGGTTGCGGAGTTTTGTCGCAAAACAAAGCGAGCAAAATAATTTATCAAGTAAATAAAGAACATTACGATTTGAGAGTTGATCAAATCAGTGGTATGAAATTCGACTTTCTTGTGCTTTGAAGCAAATTGTTTTACCGTGTTAAATTCTTTTGATGGTGCATATTCTATGTTAATCGATGATGTAAGAAACTGAAGGTCTCATTAGTGCGTACTTTGTTTTATTGTTTTGGGTGACTTGAGTGAGTTTTCGAGATGGAGGGCGAGGATGGGGGGATGGGGAGTCCGGGAGACGATTACGAGAGCAGTTCCCACTCTACACCTCAAGAACACAAGTCGTTTGCTGAATTCGCGAAAGATAAATTGGACAGTGGTAAGCGATTCCGGCGTATTGGAATGTTTTTATCCGTTTGTTTAGCCGGTATGCTATGTTAACGAGTTATTAATTGCCAGTTGACTAGAATGTAATATTCTTATGGTTTTTACAAGGGCAGTTAGGTGGTATTTGTTAGTTAAAATGTAATGTATTTTTATAAGTGTTAAATAAAACTCCAGTTTTTTAAATACACACTGTTGTTACGGTACATAATATTGAATACAATACATACACATGACAAATTATAAAAATGGTTTGATTTTGAAGTTAAATAATATTAACACACACTTATGATACTATTCTGCTTTTAATTTGAAAAATAATATAAATTTTAATATAAATTTATTTAATCTTATTTCACTGAATTTTAATTTTAAATTCTGTCCAATTTAATCATTTCAATAATTTAAATAACTTGATTTTTAGTTTATACCTTTACATTAATTTATAAATACTATTACCTAAGATCTGAAATCGAATTGGAGATCAAAAATGTAAACAAATGGGATACCACCACAAAAAAATTATTGCGAGAGGTGGGTAATCTAAAATCATTGAAATACTTTAAAAAAATGCGCATTTACAATCACTGACGGTACATATAGTTTTTAAATATTTTGCAAATTTTTATATCATACATTATTTTTTTTATGATATATTTCTCTAGTTTTAATAAAACATAGGGTGTTTAATTTATACTACTGGCAATGATAAGAAGTTTTAAACATTTGGTTCCCAGTTATAACAATGTACTGAAAAAAATCAAAACGAGATGACTCTTTTACGAATTCATAAAAACTCCTAAAATTTAGCTTTACAAAGTACTTGAATATAGATTTAAGTATTTTTACCTACAAACTAATGGACAAAGTCAGAAGTATAGACATTAGATGTAAAACAAAGGTAACAGACATCCTATCCCGTATAGATCAGTTGAAATGGAGATGGACTGGCCATATGCTTCGCGGACAAAAGGAGAAATGGAGCAAGCAGGTGACAGTTTGGTACCCAAGGGATGGTTCAAGAAGTAGAGGTCGCCAAACAAGAAGATGGGAAGACGACTTTAAACTAACATTAGGACCCTTTTGGACAAGAGTAGCAGCAGACAGAACACAGTGGAAAGGGCTGGAGGAGGCCTTTGCCATTAGGCACACCGAAATAAGAGACATCTTGTAATCTTGTTATGATGTAATATTCGGAAATAAAGGCTTATTATTATTATTATTTTTACCTACAAATCAATCATTTTAATTTTATAACAGACATAGATATTAGATTCCATTGTGACTATAGATGAAGGCTGGAATTCGTTCCCCGACTATTCTAAAGATTAAAGTAACAGGACATTGGTTTTAAAACATTGATTATGTTGATTATTTACATCATTCTAGCAAATTTTCTAGGTATTATTTTTGTAATCAGAAACCACGGACACTCAGCCGTTTGTTTTTTATAGTCATGTCCAAAAATATGTTAATGATTGTGATACTTGTGTATCGAACATACTTTGACTTTCGCGTATCTACACCTAAACATCAAGCATTGTCTTAGGTTTAGTACCTGTAACGATAGTTGGTAAGTGTGCAAGTAAATAAAATAAAATAAATAACCCATCTCAAGATGCGACGTTCATTTATAAAGTTGTTAAAAAATAAAAAGTTTTATACCCCTAGAATGTCACTTTAACATTGACTTTATAATGTCATGTCATTGTCATAGATTGTTTACATTTTTGATCTCGAATTCCATTTCAGAGCTTAGGTCATTAGTGTCATTACCTATGAAATTAGCATTTTGGTCATTGACTTTAGTTGTTCCCTGTTTTTATTATCTAAATAGTAACTTAGAAATATATTTTGTTTTCAATAGTGCACTATGTAACAAAGGTTTTTTTTCACAGTAATAATTGTTTTTTTTTTCCTTAAGTGATATTCTAAAATAAGCTTTGAAAACAACTCTTGCCATATGCTGCTGGTTCAAGTTTGGAATTAAATGTGTGATAATACCTTGTTTTATGAAATAGGTATACTATACAAAACATGCCTTAGAAGTGTCTAATATTACTGGCAAAATTTGGTTTTTATTGATTTTGACATCAAAAAAATATACACAAAATTCATTATAATGGACAATAGACTTTTCACAAAATTATCCATATAAAACGCCAATTTCATAGGTAATGACCTAATATTTTATCATGATTTGTTACCTTTTCTGTAAAGAATTATACAGCATGTTTTTCTGCATATGCTATAACTTTAAGGGAAGCTTATTTAGGTCAAATATTTTTATTAAATTTTTTTATCAAATTTTCCAAAAGCCGATATACCAGACAACTTCTATTAATGGCCCAAGTAACCTGTCTAATTTATCGCAAATTGAAACGAACACCCTTTGATATACATAGTATGGTCAGACTGAACATTAAACTCGCAAAGCATGCAGTATAGTTGCATTTTTGGTATGTTGTTTAGACACCATAGGGCACTACAAAACCACATTTTGCAAGCGCAAAAATGCACATTTATATTATGAGCTTCAATCATAATGTATTTGAATTGGTATTTTTTTTCATACTGCTGACATGAAAAAATACACCTAACTAAAATCTTCACTATACTCGAGATTCCTCATTTTACACCAGCTAAAAACCAGCTTAAAACTTTGATCACTGGTAAAAAAAGAAACTATGTGCTACTTTAATTTAATTATTTACTAATATTTAGGCTTAGGACTTTTCATAGCATATCGTGGTTCTAAAATCCTTGGAGCCGCTATGTCTAAAGTTTTCGAAGTCAAAGTCAAACAGGAAGCTATGCACCTTCTTCTCCTTACTTTAGAGTTGAAATGAGATACTAGTCCGATCATAAGCCAAGAAGGTTTTTCAATTGGGTGGCTTGGAAAAAAAATAGTGCAAGTTTGACTTTACGTTTACTCCTAAGCTATTCGGCTGAGTTGCATCAAGTAAATTTATATTGAAAGCTTGATTTTTTTTTATCACGTACATCACACATCTGCAGGTAAAAGTTAGTGATAATAAATTTAGTTAATTTATGAAATCAAGTTCGATTTTTAAAATTAATTACGTTCGATTAAAATTAACTCAGTAACGATGTGACAGTAGGTATAAATCATTATATTTAATATTACAATATACTTTGACTTTGACTTCGAAAATTTTACACATAGCGGCTCCAAGGATTTTAGAACCACGATATGCTATGAAAAGTCCTAAGCCTACTAATATTGAATATAAATATTGAATTTAAATAATTTACATATTTTTAAATTGCCTCCAATAGAAATTGTGAACACTGTAAATAAACCATTAGTATAGTCTGTGAGATCTAAGAATGAACTTTTGACAGTTATTAGATTAATCCTTATTAAGATGACGGGAAAAACTTACCATTTCTACAATAGACTTAACCCCATATAAATACGTACATATAAGGCAGATTTCTAAAGTCATAATATATGTTCATTCATAGAAATCGGCAACTGTAAATGTAATATCTACATTCTAGCACTATTTTATTGTTCCAAGGGTTTAGGATGATAATGGGGTAAGAGTTGATTACTAACACATAGATTTAGTAATACAAAATGTAGTGTATATCTTTTGACTTCCTAAAAGCCCGGCCACGATATTGGTCTAAGGCGACCGGCGGAAAACGTTAGCGGAAAACCATACGTGCGAGAGGGAGTTCCCATATCGGCCTCTCGTTCCAACTTATGGATTCGCTCGCCGCTGGTCGCCTTAGACTAATGTCGCGGCGCGGCTGGGTCTTAAGGCCTATCCTAAC